>PVIY010030197.1:0-31225 GCA_004026745.1 Myrmecophaga tridactyla
GCCCCCGCACTCCATGCCCCACACTCATGCACTGCCACACCTGCGCCCCTGCCTCCACAAATGCATGCGCCCATATCCTGGCCCCCGGCACCTCATCCTTAGTGACCCATCATCCTGTTCCCCATGCCAGCACCCCTGTGCACCTGTTCCCCACTGTCATCCCGCACCCCTCTTTCCCATGCATTGCACAGCCCCTGCAATCTGCCTTCTACCCCGCCTCCATGTTCCCTTGCACTGTGCCCTACCCCTGTGCTGTGAGGCCTGCCAGCACCGCACACCACCCCATGACCCCCATGCCAACCCCCCTGCAATCTCATACCCTGCACCCCACAGCCCCAGGCACCAGTGCAACACCCCGCCCTGCACGTAGCTCTGAGCTGCGCCCTGCCGCCATGCCACTGTGCCCCACCCCATGCCTGTCCCACAAATACAAAGCCTTAGGCAACTGAGGGAAATCAATTTCAAAAGTAACCTTAATAAGATAATTAAATGCCTCAAAGTCAACAGAAAATCACATAGCATATGAAGATGCAGACAGATATAGCCCAGCCTAATAAAACACCAGAGGAGACACAGACTTTGGAACAACTAATTGAAGATGTTCAAATATAACTCTCCTAAATAAATGCAATGGGTTGGCTAATGACATAAAGGAGTTCAAGAAAACACTAGAAGAGCATAGAGAAAAATTTGAAAGAATAAGTAGAAAAATAGATACATGGAGATGAAAGATACTGTAGACCAAATAAAAATATATTAGACCAAATAAAAAATAACAGCAGATTTGAAGAGACAGAAGAAAGAATAAGCAAACTAGAGCACAGGACAATTGAATTAGAATGCACAAAAGAACAAATGGCAAAGAAAAGATGGAAAAATTTGATTTGGATCTCAGGGATCTGATGGACAACACAGAGCACACAAATACAAGAATCATCAGTGTCCCAGAAGGAGAGGAAAGGAGTAAAGGGTTAGGAAGAGTTTAGCTGGCGAGATAATGAGGGAAATCTTCCTAACCCTTATAAAAGTTATAAATATGCAAACCAAAGAATTACAACAAACCCCAAATGGAATAAATCAAATGGGCTTACTCTGAGACACATACTAATCAGTCTGTCAAATGTTGAAGAGAAGCAGAAAATCGTGAAATCAGCAAACTATGTGACAACAAACTAGACAATTTAGATGAAATGGACAAATGCTTAGAAACACAAGAACAAGCTTATACTGATTTCAGAAGAAATAAAAGATCTTAACAAACCAATCACAAATAAAGAGAATTAATCAGTCATCAAAAATCTTCCTGCAAAGAAAAGCCCAGAGTCACATGACTTCACAGGGGAATTTTATAAAACATTTCAAAAAGCAAAACAAAAAGAACTAATACCAATCCTGCTCAAACTTTTCCAGAAAATTGAGGAAAACTGGACAGTATCTAACTGGTTTTATGATTCTAACATCATTCTAATACTGAAACCAGGCAAAGATGCTATAAGAAAGGAAAACTACAGGCCAATATCTGTATTGAATATAGATGCAAATGTTTTCAACAAAATACTAGCAATTTGAATCCAATGACACATAAAAAGAATTATAAACCACAATCAAATAAGGTTTACTCTAGACATGCAAAGGTGGTTCAACAAAAGAAAATCAATTAATGTAATAGAGCATATTAAGAAATCAAAAGGGAAAATCACACAATCATCTCAATTGATGCTGAAAAAGCATTCGACAAAATTCGACTTCCTTTTCTGATAAAAATACTTCAAAAGGTAGGACTCAAAGCAAACTTCCTCGATATAATAAAGACCATGGCCAGCATCATAGTCAAAGGTGAAAGACTGAAAGCCTTTCCTTAAGATCAGGAATGAGACAAGGATGTCTTCTGTCACCACTGTTATTCAACATTGTACTAAAAGTTCTAGCTAGAGCAATCAGGCAGGAAAAAGAAGTAAAGGGCATCCAAATCAGAAAGGAAGAAGTAAAACTTTAATTATATGCAGATGACATGACACTATATTGGAAAATCCTGAGAATTCTATGACAAAACCTTTTGAGCTAATAAATTCAGCAACATGGTGGGATATGATTAATGTGCAAAAATCAGTAATGTTTCTGTATACAAGCAATGACCTGAGGAAATAATTAAGGAAAAATTCCATTCAAAACAGCAACTAAAAGAATCAGGAATCTAGGAATAAACTCAACCAGGGTTGTAAAGGACCTGAACACAGAAAACTATATAACATTGCTAAAAGAAATCAAAAATTTAAAGTGGAAAGGCATTACCTGCTCATGGCAGGAAAGTTAAATGTAGTTAAGATGTCAATTCTACCCAAATTGATAGACAGATTCAATGCAATACCAATCAAAATTCCAACAACCTACTTTGAAGACTTGGAAAAGCTAGTTATCAAATTCAGTTTGAAGAGAAATATACCTCAAATAGCTAAAAGCATCCTAAAAAAGAATGTAGTGAGAGGATTAATACTTTCTGATTTTAAAGCTTTTATTATAAAGGCACAGGGTACTGGCACAAAGATAGAAGTATTGACCACTGGAATCAAGTTGAGAGTGTAGAAATAGACCACCAAATCTAAGGTCAAATGATCTTTGACAAGGTCCCCAAATCCTCTGAACTGGGACAGAATAATCTTTTCAATAAGTGGGCATGGGAGAAGTGGATATCAATAGCCAAAAGGATGAAAGAGGACCCTTACCTTACACCCTATACAAAAATGAACTCAAAGTGGATCAAGTGCCTAAATATAAGAGCAAGTGCCATGAGACTCCTAGAAGAAAATAGAAGGAAACATTTCAAGACCTAGTAATAGGAGGTAGCTTCCTAAACTTTAAGCCCAAAGCACAAGCATTGAAAGAAAAAAAGAGATAAATGGGAAGTCCTCAAAATGAAATGCTTCTGTGTTTCCAAGGACTTTGTCAAAAAGGTAAAAAGGTAGCCAACTCACTGGGAGAAAATATTTGGAAATCATATATTGGATAAAGGTTTGATATCCTGTACACATAAATCTTACAACTCAATAACAAAAGAACAAACAACCCAACTAAAAAATTGGCAAAAGAGATCTTAGTGGTAGAGCAGTCTCGATTACGGCACTCAAGGACCCCTCCCTCCTCATTTTCATGGCTGTGTAGGACCCCCCGCCCCTTTCCCACACCCTTGAGTGTAGACTGTACTTACGAACTTGTTTCTCATGGACAGAATATGGCAGAAGTCCCTTCTGAGCTTAGGGTACAAAAAGACTGTGGCATCCATCTTGACAGTTCTCTCCTGCTGTTTTTGGTGCCACCCACTCTGGTGGAAGCCCAGCTACCATGTTAGGGATGTGAGTGAGCTTGGAAGTAGATCTTTTCGGAGCTGAGCCTTGAGATGTGGGCAGCTCCAAATAATACCTTGTATGTGATTCTGAGAGGCTCTGAGCCAGAACCACCCAGCTGAGCTGCTACCAGGTTCCTGATCCTCAGACTGTAGGTAATATACATCTGTGGTTTCCAGCCTCTAAATTTTGGGGTAATTTCTTATGCAGCAGTAGATAATAATAGAAGCTTCAAAATATATCCAGAATCAGAACACTTATCATTTCCATAAAACCACCCTCTCTACCATCTTTTGCCTATATCATTGCGATATATATTTTTAAATAGACTGTATTGCTTCTTGTCAGTTTACCATCTTCAATATAAGAGGTCAACATTTCTACCTAAAGCCCTGCAAAGCCTCACCATTTCCATCAGAGTACAAGCCCTACAAAATTTTACATGATCTGATCCCCTAATACATGTTATGCCTTATCTCTAGCTCTTCCTTCCCCTTGCTCACTCCGGCCCTATTACTTGGACTTCATTACTCTCCTTAGCAGATGTCAGGCATTAACACTTTGCACTAGCATTTCCGTCTTTCTGGAAACCTCATCACAGTTATCCTCCACTGTCTTCTTCAGGTCTTTGCTCATGTATCCCCTTCTCAGGAGGGCTAATCTATTTAAAATCGGGAACACTCTCAACCTCTGTACCTGCTTTCTCTTACCCAATTTTTCACCTTTTTCCTTTTTATGATTTTTGGCATTTGTTACTTAGTTTTTTAGCATTTATTACTTAACATTTATTATTTAGCTTACAACTATATATATACTGATTGTGATTGCTATTTATTATAATAATTCCACTCTATACCCATATTAGAATGTAGGCTTCATTGAGCAGAGAGCTTCTTTCTTTTCTTTTTTTTTTTAACTGATGTTTCCTAAGGAAATCGAATAGCAGGTCCTTAAGGAATACGTGCTGAGTAAATGAACGAATGTACCTGGCATGTTAGGAGATGTTGTGCATGCCTCTGTTTTCATTAGAATGTCAGTTATACAACAAATGCAAACCTCGGTCCCACTACCATTCTTGTGGCAGAATCTAGGAGTGTTTCTCAGCTCAGCAGCAGCTAGGACCTGGATGGGCTGCACTCTGCTTAACAGGTAGGAGGAATTCCAGACACCATTCTTTAAATGAAGAAACAAACCCTCAAACTAATGATCATGAGCCAGGCATGGCATGGCCTGAAGCTGGGCTGGAACAACCAGGAACCTTGTCCTCAGATGCGGCAAGACAGATGCTGAGCAGCGGGGAGGAGAGTGACGGGAAGCTGTGTGACAGGGAGCTGGCCAGCGGCCTCACATGCTGGGAGGGGTGGAATTGCCAGAGGCTGGACTCTTACCTCAGCGTTGCAGAAATCTTGAAACTTGCAACAGAAATGAGATAGGAACTGAGTCTGGGCTCCCTCTCTGACCTGACCCTTTTAGGATCCCAGGGGCATTCTGGGGCCTGGAGAAGCAACCCCTCTTTGGAGAAAACCTTCCCTTGATTATCAAAGCTCAAGCCACAAACTCACAGGGGAGATAACCAAACACAAAACAGCAGCTTTATAACACTGAAGATCTATGCCTGTTAGTTTTTAGGTACTATTTGTGAAGTAGCCATCTATGAAATGCTTAAAGAAATAAAGAATGAAATTACAAAGAGGAACATACAACAAGAAACTTTCAGGGATACAAAGGCAGATTTTAAAAAAGTTTAACATTAAGAAATACAGTTGCTGACAGCAAAAACATAATATCCTGGTTAAATGCCTTGACATACATTTAAGAAAATTAATGAATCAGAAGAAAATCCTAAAGAATTTATCCATAGCACAGCAATAAGAGATAAGGAGCTGACAATAATTGAAGAAGGATTAAAAGACATGGAGGACACAATGAGAGAGTATAACCTGTATCTACTTTGTGGCCCAAAGGAAAATACTTTAGGAAAAGGAGAGAGGGTAATATTTTAAAAGGTAATGACTGTGATACTGCAAGAAAATCATGTGTCCACAGATCTAGGAAGCATGTTGCATTTCAAAGAGAACAAATAAAAATAAATCCATGTCCAGACATACAGTATTGAAATTGCAGAATGCCAAAGCAGAAAAGAATTCTCAAATGACTTGAGAAAAATGAAAATTCATTTGCAATAAAAAGCAATTGGAATGAAAGAGTCTTCTCAATATCAATAATGGAAGCCAAAAGATGATAAAATAAATCTTTACAATGGTGACTAAAAATTACTGAAAGCCTAGAACATATATCCAGCAAAACAATCTCTCAAGAATAAGGGTTAACAGTATTTTTTTGGAAAAAAAAAACACGACAGACTGTAAACTCAGTGACCTATTCTAAATAACACACTTTAGAGAATAGAAAAAAAATCCCAGGATGATTTGTTAGGCAAAGAAGAATGGCAAACAATAACACAACATGGCAAATATATTATCTAAACATTATGAAATGATAAAGTGGGAATTAAAAAAGATAGAACTGATATACTGGATTATGATGGTATATAATTTCAAGGAGTGATTAAAGCTATTGTAGTCTTAAGTTTTATCTTTCTTTGAAAGAGGGGTCAACATTGTTTAATGTATACATTACTAAGCTACATATAATGGCACTATTTCAAGGGAGACCTTTAAAAGAAGATAAATAAAGTGAATAAATTCAAAACAATAGGAGAAAGAATGAAATAAAACCACATACAATCACTCAACATTAAAAAGTCTCAAAAGGAGAAACAAATATAAAAAAAGCAGGACAAAAGGAATCAAAAGGGAAGATGGGATGAATAAATGCAAATATATCAATCATAGCAACATGAATAAACTGAATAAACTTCACATTTATAGGACAAATTATCAGATTTGATTTTAAGAATCTGGACATATGTTATGTAAAGGAAATACACTAAAAGCAGAAACACAGAAAGATTCATAGTAAAAGGATGGAATAAGATATGTCATTTGAATACAACCCCCAAAGTGCTGGTATCTCTGTATTATTACTAGTCAAAGAGTAAGACAAAAATGATCATGTTTTTAAATTTCTCTGAAGATATTACAATTCTAAACATATTTATATATAATGAAAGAGGCCTAAAATATGAAAAGAAAATTATTTGATAAAACTACAGGGAGAAATTTCTACCACCATTATCATTGAGGGAAATTTCAATATACTCTTATCAGTTATTGCTAAATGAAGCAGAAAAATTATCAGCAAAGACACAGGTTAGCATAGCATAGCTATCAAGTTTCATCTAATATAGAACTGACTCCAACAAATAGAAATACACATCATATTAAAAAATAATATTCTAGGCCATAAATCAAGTCTTAACTAATTTGAAAATATGGGGTCATATTCACCATATTCTCTTACTATAGAGCAATTAGATTAAAAGTTATATCAACAAATCAATTGCTAAACCTCTACATTTTTAGAAGCCAAAAAAGTACATTTTTAAATAAGTTACAGGTCAAAGAAGAAGCCATAAGTAAGATTTTAGACACTTAGAGCTGAAGAAAATGAAGGAAACATTACAAATAAAAACTTGTGGAATCAGCAAAAGTGGAGCGTCAGTGGAGATTTATTGTCTAAATGATTATATTAGGACAAAAAGGCTGAAATTAATGAGATAAATTTCCAACTTTAAAAGATATTAAAATAAATTAAAAAAAAACCTAAGGAAAGGAAGAAGATAATGGCAGAAACGAATAATAAAAGAATATAGATTGTATCAGGAAAGTCATAATTTGGAATTTGAAATGAGTCCTAAAATATATTAACCTTTAGGCGAAAAAGAGAAGCGAGAGGGAGAGAAGTGAAGCAAGAGAAGGGGAATGAGAAAAGGAGTGAGAGGAAGAGAGAGAAAGGGAGAAAAAGAACATATAAAAATGTTATAAATATAAAGAAACCAAACTACAAATACAGCAAATATTAAGAAACCAATAAAATAATAATATCATTGACTCCTGTTTAATGAATGAACTTAAAACTTTCAGGAATTGGACACATTCTTAAAAGAGAATAACTTTCCAAAACTGACTCAAGAAGAAATAGTGCTTGAATAGTCTTATAACCATTTAAAAATATCTTCCTACAAACAAAACATCAGTCTTAGGTGATTTTTTTTTTTTTCATGGGCAGGCACCAGGAATCAAACCCAGTGCTAGGGCATGGCAGGCGAGAACTCTGCCTGCTGGGCCACAGTGGCCTGCCCACTCCTAGGTGATTTTATGGGTGAGTTCTATAAAACTTTCAAAGATTAGATCATTCTAATCTCAAAATTCACCATTTCCAACTTATTTTAAAAGACTGATTTAATATTGATGTCAAAATCAGACAAAGGGATATTGAGATAAAATGTTAAAAGCCTGATGCAAGTTTCTTACACAAATATTTACAAACCAAATCCAAAAGTATATAGAGAAAATAATGCATCATCACCAATTTGAGTTTGTTACATGAATGTAAGTATGGATTAATGTCGGAAATTCTATTACTGTCAATCACTACATTGAAAAATTAAAAGATCAGTCATTATTTGATCAATGGATACAGAAAAAGCATGCAATAAAATCCAGTACTCATTCATGATAAAATATAAACTTGGAATAGAAAATTTCCTTTAGCTTGCTAAAGAATATTTACAAATAATATTCTAAGTGGAGAAATGTAAGAAGCAGGCTCTTTAAAATTTGGAACAAGAGAAAGATACCTACTTTCACCCCTTCACCACTTGTAATATTGTTCTGGTGGTTTTGGTAAGTGCAACAATAACAAAATATAAAAACATGAGGATTGGAGAAGGAGATACAAAATGCCATTCTTTGAAAATGACTACCTACATAAAACAGCTAAAAAATATAGACACGAATAATTATACATGATAGAATTTAGCAAGCTGATTAATCATATAAAAATCAAATACATGTTCATACACAAGGAGAAAACATTTAGAAAAAAGAATTTAAAGAAAAACACACCATTTATGACAACATGAACTATAAATTGCCTTAGAAATAAACCTAAAAGTCATTTTGTAGGACCTCTCTAAAGCAAGCTATAAATGTTATTAAAACATATTAAGGATGACTTAAATTGAGAGGTAGGATAAAATAGAATGAAATGGAATGAGAAGAGATGTGAAATAGGATGTCAATAAATAAGAAGATAAAAATTGTTGAGCATCCTGAAATTGATCTCTAGATTCAATGCAATTCTTTAAAAGTCTCGATAGGTTTCAATAGGTTTGGTGGTATGTGTGTGATAATTTTGACAATCTAATTCTAATATTTACTTAGAAGACCAGGAATAGCTAAGACAAATTTATAATTTGTGATTTAAGGGAGTATTGGGTGAGAGACTGAATTAAGAAAATTAATATTTCCCTTTAATTTTATCATTTACTAAGCAGGCTGCTCCCTTATCCAGTTCTGACTGCTTGATCATCTCATGCTTTATCATAGTATTACCCAGAAATAGCAAATAAATTATTGTAAATATTCAAACCATACCGTTTAGTTTTTATTTTTCTGTCTGATTTTAAAGACAACATTTTAAATTTTGGTTTTTTTTATCTCAGGTGCATAGAATACTAATAATAATGTTAGTTCATAACACACTAATTATTGAGCTCTTTATGGCCCTCTTTTATCTTATTTCTTCTTTATTTACAAAATAAAAAACACTTCAGATCTCATCTGATAATTAGAACCTTCTCTTTGACCAACATTTGCCTATGTGTACCTCATTTAATACAACACTCAAGTATAAATGCTGTGAACCCATTTATAGGTGCCCTTTTTTGTAGAGACCTTTTTTGTAGAGAATATTTATTAGAATTGCTTGTCCAATATTCCTTGTCCCTTCTTCTGAGGAAGGAATCTGACAATGGCTTTCCTTAGCAGAACCTCCTTTTCTTGTGTTCCTATTCAGATTGTCAAGCTGGATTACCACCAGCCTCCACCCTAGCTAAAGTTTGAATCTGTGACCCACGCCCAGCAAGTTATGGACAGCTCCCCGGGAATTCAAAGCTGGAAGGACAGAAGGCAAATGCTATTGTGGCATCTTAATGAGAGAATCCTAAAGAGACTCCCCATTATTTCCTGTTACATAGAGTCCCATAACTGAACTGGCTCCTGCCTTTTGAAGACTTGATTTCTGCGTTCATCCTAAGAATCTGTGTGCAATTCATTATCCTTCTAAGAAATTAGGTTCTTTTGTTTAAGTTAACCTGAAACATTTTCAATTGTTTGGTACTGAATAATTATAGCAGCTACTCTCTCTATTGAATTCAATTGTCCACATGACTAATGATTGAGCTTTATAGATGGTGAATATCTGAAATCTAAGTCTAAACTCACCGGGCTTAGCTACTGTTCTAACAATACCCCACCAAGGAAAACCCCACACTATTGAAAAGTCAATTCATTGACCCTGAGTCAATGAAACACCTTCAATCTCATTTCAAAATTAATTTATAAATAAGATGAAAGGTGTGAGAAAAAGACACACAAGGGGTCCTCAAGTAAAACAAAAATCCACTTAAATAAGCCATATTGCTATGTTTGTACTTCTTAGGTGAAGGATTTGAAACTGGTTTATGAGGCCCATGGTTCCCTAAGCCCCATATGAAACATTTGTTTTTCCCTTCTCATGGGAAACAGATGGGATTACAGACTGTCCTCTGCTAAAATGAAGAATGATTTGGCTCTTTCCAGAGATAGACTGCTTGTCTGCAGCAAGAGGGAGCTATGTAATGCCTCAAATTTATATTAAAAAATCAACAACCATAACAGCAACTTATTTTGTTTAGAAAGCATGCTTATTTGCTCTTTATGTCTTTCTAAAGTGGTAGGGAGAAATCTGTTCTCAAAGGGGTGAGAGCTGTGACGAGATGTCCTCAGTGGCTAACCAGTTTTACAGCAAAATAATGAAGGACATTACAGCAAAGTAATGAAGGACATTAGAACACCACCTCCTTGCCTTTTCCTTTGGAAGTGGTCATTTGGTTGTCCCCTCGAGGTCTGACTGTGGGCCAACCTTGAATGAACCGGTATGTCCAGGTAAACCACTCTAACTCTGAAGTCAAGGGCCAAATAAACAACTGAGGTATCCTACCTTTGGTGGAAATCTGAAAACAGTGCATTTGGTATAAGTTTAGTGAACAAATAAATACAAGCAACCTCTCTCCAATTATATCCATTCAGATCAGCATCTTTACTCATTGGTTTCTCAACTACAGACTCTCTTTATTTTTATCAATATCCACAACATAGCTATCATGTTATTTTTTAAGAATACCATTAAATATTCAGTTACTTGTTTTCTAGACATCTAGGAATGCCTATTCTATTGTTTTGATCAACCAGATGTGTAGGCATAGTTAAAGGGAAATCAAATTACTTTGCCTTAAAGGCCATGTTGGCTCCTTTCTGTTATTAATTTCTTTTCAATTTGGTCAAAAGTAATCATTTTAATAATCTGCATTAAAATTGATAAGCATCAAATTTTGGTAGGTATTTAGAATTGCACTTTCCTGGTTTCTAAACTTCCAGAATTTTCCCTGTTCCCTATAATTCCTCATAAATGAATTATTAACTGAATTCCTTGATATCCTTTTAAATTCTCTCAGTAGTCTGCTTTGCAATTTGTTTCAAGAGACTTAGAGTCATTTAGAGTGTCCAGATATTTGTAATCTATCTCAGATCTCAATTGTTTCTCATCAGTGTTTGGTTTATTCTTTTCAGGAAAAAAAAGTTCTTTACTAAGAAGAAGAAAACAAGTTAAAAGTTTTCTTTTTCTTTTTTGTATTATATCAATATTTCACCACTGGTCCAAAGCCCAAGCACTAAACTTGTTTTTATTTATCAGAACATAATTAAAAATGCCCTTTTAGGTGTTTATAGAAAATCTATTGCAGATTTCAACACTTTGTAGCTGTGCCCTCTCTCTTAACTATAGTTTTTCATTATAGTTTTCCTTGGAATTAGTGAGAATTTGAGGATGTGACATTTCTGTCCTTCACATAAGACCCTTATATGAGCTTTTTCCTTTTTGCCTGTTTGTATTGTGGACTTATTTCTTGTAGAAACTTGCTGCTTTTATCTTCTTTTTTTGTAACTCTGAGATAATGATATTTATAAGATGAACTCATTTCTCTCCCAAATCACAGAGCCTTAAAAGTTATGGTTATGGGTTAGACCTTATGTGTATGTGCATATATGTATGTCTAACATGTATTAAATGAGGGATTTAAGTCTATGTTTAGTCACGCTGTATGTATACACGTTTGTATGTGGATGTGGATGTATGTGTATATGTATATCAGGATGTTAGAATGAAATTTTGGCTGAGATATCAGATGTCGCCACATAGAATTTGCAAGAAAGTAGTGGAAAGAAACTGTGTAGAGGACTTTATACTTCCATATTGATGGCAGGAAAGGTAAGACATTGGAATTTATAAAAAGATTTTTGAAAATTGTGTTGTAGGGAGTTGTCCTATGTGTCTCACCTCACTTACGTCGTGCCTTTTTAGGGGAGAGTGGTTGGGAATGGAACTTTCAGGAGGACATCTGGAGTTTGGTACCCTACCCCCACTGACAGAGTTTGGTGACATGGTGAACTAGTTTCTCAGTTACCTTTGAAAATCCAAAGCTTGAGAGTTGGTAGGACTGGCCTGTGGTAGTAAGGCATAGAGTTGTATTTTGGGAAATAATGGAGCTTCCAGAGTTTATCAACAGAAGGAAAAGATGTGGCCATGTAGAGGCCAAGCACTGAAGAGGAGGCCTTAGACCCTGACCAAGACGTTGACTAAAGGAGCAGTAGAACCTCGGCTGGAAGAGCTTAATTGGCTTCTGAGTCATCAGGGCTATAGGAGTTGTGTGGATTCACAACCATCTGGTTGTGAGCTGACACCATTGCCAGGAAGTTTCCAGCTATGGGAAATCTCCGGGGAACCTAGGATAGTGCCATGAGAGAAAGAGGCAACTCAGAACACTGGCCAGACCCAGGAGGACACAAAATTGCCAGCTCCACTCCAACCTGTTAAAAAACCTCTGGGCTCCAACCTGGAGGAGCTCCTCAGGTAAAGAGAAAGAGGAGCAGCTAAGTCCCATTTCCTTACCATAAGTGTTCCTCCTGCAATAGGTCCCCACTAGAAGACAGGGTGAAACTTCAACTTCAAATCCACTATGGAGTTTTGATAGTCGCATAAGAGTAGACGTCTGAATTATAGACCAAGTCTATTATTTTCAACTTAATGTGACTGAAGGGCTTTTAATTCCTAGTGTGACCAGATATATCATAGAGCGGGTTTTCATTCAGGCGTCTGGGAAGAATTAGGTCGCTGAATAAGTTGAAAAGAACAGTAGCCAAGAAACAAAGCACTATGATTGCTTTCTAGGAGTCATGTTTGCTATCCAGGAAAACACTAGGATGGACTAGGACATGCAGATTCTATTATATGTTTAAATATCTGCTATGTAAACTAGCTTTAATGACAGCATATTTATGATTGCTTCATGCTTCCTTTTTATTACATTACATGTATTGCTTTATATTCTTTCCTTTATTACTCCTCTGTGTTGGCAGACTTAAGTGATCCTTGAACCCTTCATATGTTAACAGAACTCTTTATCCAATGACCAATATTCTGTTTTTCTATTTGTGCAAATAGCTACTTCTGATTCTTCACTTGGGTTTTGACTGGTGACTGATTTTCAAGCCGAGCCTCCAGACTACCACCAAGGGAGAAGGTCCACCACATGGAGAACGGTGAGATATGCTGGCATCTGGACACTGTTGTCCACTCCATGGCGCTACAATATTGCAGACACCAAGGGAGACACAACACTCACAAGCATCGGTCAGATCAACACTTCACTCAAACAGAGAAGAGACAGAGCAAGGTCGGCTTTGGTATGGGCCCTGGTCTCCCCGTTGTTGGCAGGTCTCTCCCATTAGCCAAGGCAGGATGGTAACTGGTGTGCACCCCTCTCACTTTGTGCTGCATTGTGATGAGCCCTCAACTTTCCCCTCAGAAAGAGATAAATGAGTAGGGTTGGCCAGGTGCTAACACATACTTAAGCAGAGCAAAGAAATTACCATGCACAAGAACAGGGAATAATGGAAAAGGACCTTACTGCCCAGCCTTCAAATAAAGCGATGCTCTGGGCCCAAGGCACTGATTAGAACAAGCCCGAGGAGGGCCAAGGGGTGGCAAGTTGTGTGATGGCTGCTTCCCTGACCCTGATTTTTCTTAAAACTTTATAGTCACTACTTAAGCTTCTGTTGTACACTTACACTATCTTATTCTGAATAAACATATTAGTCTATTGTGCTATGAAACAAACCCTTATTGTTTACTATTTCTAGTGGCTTACAGGATTGATGGCTGCTGTTTGTGATCCACCTGGTTTAATAGTATATGGGTTTTATTTAGGGGTTAGCCACGGGTATGGTTTTAAGACCTTTGTTCTGATCATCGTTTTTCACATCTATCTCACAATTCCAGTGCTGACTGTGCCATTTGTGACCTCCTCATTTATCCTAGGTTGTTACCACCTGCCCAAAAAGATGCCATGCAGCTTATTTATTTGCTCATTTAAATAGCATTCAGGGAATTTTGAAAGCCAAAACAGAAAGCTGAAGTGCATCCTCATAAACTCATGTTTTATGGCAAAATGGCAATGCAGCAGTTGTCAAAGACTGGTCGAGCTCTGTAAGGTCAAATTATTTTCACAACAATATTAAATGTTATCTTCCCTTTCATTCTCATTCTCGCAATAGTGTACAGTGGTGATTTCTAAAGGCATATGATGACATCATCATAAGGATGCCCAATGGAATGTGTGTTTGTGTTCTGTGTTTATGCTCTGACATAGATATTATTGAAAAGTCAGTTTTGCACGTTAAACTTATTGGATTTGATTGGATTAAGTAGTGAAGCCTGGAGGGAGCAAAGTAAAAGTCTAATTATTGATTATATGGCAACCCAGTTATATGAGATAAACTCATATTTTCTAGTTAATATAAGAAAACTTGTTGATAAATATTACCTCTCATTTTTCCTGTTCATGAAAACTAAAATGCATTTATAGAAGTGGGACTTTCCTTTGTTAGTCTGTTCTGCATAAAGCAGTTGGGAAAAATGAATGACTAAGAGTGTCTAGAAGGTAGACAAAATGCTTAACTCTTTTAGGAAAAAAAATTGTTCAGATATTTAAAAATTATATAAGCAACAAAAGGAATTTTTTTTTATAGTTGGTAAGTATAGGTTAGAAAATATTAAAAGGTGACTAGCAAATTGTACAGAGGGACCAGAGAAGAGAAAAAAAAAAACCCAAATTTTTTAAAATCCAAACTTCTCAAGTTTTGCCCTATGGAAAATACGAAGAGGGTTTAATGATTGAATAGGGGAATGTTAGGCAATTGGAAATTTAAAGCTTTAACTAGGAAGGTTACAAAAGAGTGTTTTCTCACTATTGATTAGACACAGAAGTATCACCTAATTGTTGATGATATCATCTAAATATGCCTGCCTTAAGGGTTGTTAATGACCAGGAGAAAATCCTTTAAAAAGTTTACTGACATGGAAAGATTATAAAAAGGTTACAACTTCTTAAGAGAAAAATATTGATAATAAAAACAAACTAGAAAGAAAACATTATCAAGTATAAAAAGTGAAATAAAAAGAAAAGTCTCTGGGAGATAAAACTGTTGACAAAGAGGAATTAGTGAAATAAGAACACACAATGAAGCAATGTCACAACTTTTGGACATATTTATGCCATTAATTCACTAAAAATTATTTTCCCTTCTATTTGAAGCCAAATTTACAATAAGAGGGTTAAATTAATTTAAAACATTATGGCAAACGGAACAACCTTGGGGAAAGAAAAGCATACGCAGTCAGGAGGTTGCTAACCTAAAAAGATAAATCTTAGAATTTATGAGATAATGATTAATAAAGATAAATGAATGAAGCAGTTACAGATGATACCCCACATTAACTTCTATCATCGTTTAGTTATCTTTCCTAGTTGGTTTTTATTTCAGTAAGGTTATTTATGATAACTCTCTTTTATCTAGTGCTCTGTCCTTTGGCCACCTACATGCTTTATATCTGCATTATAAAGAGAATAGAGAAAGGGAACTGACATTTACAGGGTTTACTCTATGCCCTACAAACTGTGCTGGGAACTTTTTATGTCATTTAATCTTTTATAAAAATTCATGAGATCCACAGAATTATCTTTATTTTCCAGGAGATGAGTTGTAAGCACTACTTATCAAAGTTTAAACAGCTAGTAAAAGGCCAAGCTCACTCAATCCTCTCTCTACTACTTCATAGTGATTCCCAAAGTAATTGGTCATCATAATTATGAGCATGGAATATTTCAGAATCATCAAAGATTAAGTTATATTCAGTTTATAATATAAGAGTTTAGTATCAAAGAATAAAGTAAATGATTGCCTTGCTCAACAATCAACCCATGTGATTATATTACTGAGGGTAGAAATAATGCAAAACGCTCAATGGTATATAAGTGAGCACATTCCTTCAGTAGGTTTCTCCCTGCAGAAAGGAGCCAGAGATCAAATCCATTAGGCCTTTCAGCTATGGGAGGAAATACTCTCATTTTCCTTGTGCTATTCTAGGGTATGCTGAGAGACATAGTTTCCTCCAGGCTGCCAGTTCCATCGATTGCTGACTTCCACTCACTTATACAACACCTGGAAGTCTTTTACAGAAGTAAGATAGCCACGTCTTCATTCTCCTCCTCCGACTGCTCAAATTCGCCAGTAAGTACTTCCCATCTCTCAGTACACAGCCCAATTTTGTTAAAAAGACTTTTTTTTCCAGGATGAATTGTTAAACAATTATTCAGTGTTGCAATTATTTTAAATAGTAAGATCCATATGAGATATCTCTGCCATGATGATTTGCATGTAGTGGGCAGTCAATACATTGAATAAAAAGCAATTCCATAAAAATCAGTAGAGGGTTGTCATTCAAGGCAAAGACAGCGGCAAACCTGGAGCATAGTAGAATCAACTTTACATTATGCAGATTGCCAGACTTGATACCAGATCTCCAGGATCCTGTACTAGGATACAGGTTTTCATTGGCTGCCTTCAGCTTTTCACTGCAGAGGGTGAGCTGTTTGGGGGAAGTCCTGGGAAGAAATGAAAACATTCCCTCCTTGCTGAAGCATTGAATGTAGAAGAATGATGAGCTGAGGTTGGAAAGACCAGGGAAGGCATTCTGTACAAGTTGTGGGTTTATACTTGATACAAGAATGGTGGGGATGATACGTGATGTGAGCTTTAAAAAGATCACTCTCTACGCTATGGAGAATATACTCCCAGGGCAACGATAGCATCATGGAGACAGAAGGAAGAAGGGAGCTGTGGTGGTCCAGAAGATAAAGAGGACGGTGGTGTGCTTGATTTGGACATTTCTAGTGCTTTGAGAGATGGGAGTAAATTAAGGGACTAATGAGATATTTGGAGGAGAAGATAGAATTTAAATGGCTTATTGGATTAGTAGAATGAGGTGAGGGAATGGGAGTTACAGACTCTATTCCTAAATCCCAACAGATAACATATTGTACTGAAAATTTGTTGGGGGTGAAATTCTACATATTTTAAAAATTATATAGGCATTGCTGAAATTCAGTTATGACTCTGAATTAGAGTAAACGGCTAGTTGAGATATAGATTCTTTTTTATTCCTCGTGTCTATCGTCTAGAAAGATATTCTACAATTTCATGTACGCTCAAACCTATTCTAGTGTTCGTAGCCCTTACAAACCATTATGTCAAGGCTTAATCTCTCATGTTGTGATTTTGGGTTATTTAATTCTGTTCAGGTATCGAGGAACACAGAGCAGTTAGATGGCATTCTCAAGGTTGGAAATGTCATTCTGGGTCACCACTATGATTATTCACACACTGCTCATGAGGATGGCTCCAAAGGCTTTTATAGAAGGTTATGGAGGAGTCTCTAAGACTCAATTATAAAATTTTAGGATTATATTCCAAACAATGCTAACTTCCATTTAACAATTTATTCAAATATTACCACTTTCCCATTTTCTAAAATTTGCATACTCTTGTTTCTTTTTATATAATTTTATGATTAGGGAAGGATTCTTAGGTAGTCTTCTTCTCATAAAAACCTTTTGTTTTCCTTTTTTTGTTTTTTGCATGGGCAGGCACCATTGTTTTCCATTTTTAAACTTTCATCCACATTAAAAGATATTTTCGTAGGAAAATGATCAAGGGAATTAAAAGGTAACACAAAAGAAAAGATACCTTTCCACCAGCAATCAGTGAGTATTCCTATTTCTCTGCATCCTTTCCAAAATTTTTTCTGTTTTTTTTTTATAGCAATCATACTAATGAGTGTGAAATTGTATCTCATGGTTTTGATTTGCATTTCCCTGATGGCTAATGATCCTGAGCCCCTTTTCATGTGTTTTCTGGCTATTTGTATATCTTCTTCGGAGAGATGTCTATTCAAGCCAGTTGCCTATTTTAAATTAGATTGCTTGTCTTTTTTTGTTGTCAAGTTGTATTTCTTTATTTTGGATATTAAACATTTATCAGATATGAAGTTTCCAAATATTTTTTCCCATTGTGTACATTGTGATAAAGCCCTTTGAGGAATAAAAGTTTTTAATTTTGATGAGGTCCCATTAATCTATTCTTTATTTTCTGCTAGTGCTTTTGGTGAAAATCTAAAAATATTTTGTTGCTAACGCTTTGAGTGTTAAAATATTGCCTAATACAAGGTCCTAAAGATGCTTTCATACATTTTCTTCTAGGAGTTTGAGAGTTCTGGCTCTCAAATTTAGGTCTTTGATGAATTTTGAATTGATTTGTGTATATGGTGTGAGGTGGGGGGGGGGTCCTCCTTTGTTTTTGCACATTGAGATGCAGTTTTCCTGGCACCACTTGTTGAAGAGACTATTTTTCCTAATTGAGTGGTCTTTGCCATGTTGTCAAAAATCAGTTAGCTATAAATGTGAGGATTGATTTCTGAGCTCTCAACTTGATTCCATTTGTTTATATGTCTGTCCTTATGCCAGTACCATGCTGTTTTGGTTATTATGGCTTTGCAATAAGTTTTAAGATCAGGAAGTGTAAGACCTCCAATGTCATTTTTTTTTCAAGATGGCTTTATCTATTAAGAGCCTCTTACATTTCCACATAAATTTGATGACTGACTTTTCCATTTCCAAAAAGAAGGTTATTGTAATTTTGTTTGGGGTTGTATTGAATCTATAAATTGCTTTGGGTAGAGTTGACATCTGAATGATATTTAGTCTTCCAATCCATGAACATGGAATGTCCTTTCATTTATTCAGGTCTTCTTTGATTTATTTTAGCAATGTTGTATAATTTTCTGGGCTACAAGTCCTATACATCCTTGTTTAGATTTATTCCTAGATATTTTATTATTTGTTGCTATTGTGAATTTGGGATTCTTTCCTTGAGTCTTTCTTCTGACTGTTCATTGTTATGTACAGAAATACTATTGACTTTTTGTGTTGGTCTTGTACCCCACTATTTTGCTTAATTCATTTCTTAGCTTTAGGAGCTTCGTAGTGGAGTTTTCAATATTTTCTGTATGTAGATCTTATCATCTGCAAATAGGGAGAGTTTTACTTCTTCTTCTCCAATTCTTTTTCTTGCCTAACTGCTCTGGCAGGAACTTCCAGTACAATATTGTATGATAGTGGTGATAGTTGGCATCCTTGCCTTGTTCCTGATCATAGAGGTAAAGCTTACATTCTTTCACCATTAAGTAGGATGTTAGCTGTGGGCTTTTCATATATGTCTTTTATCATTTAAAAGAAATTTCCTTCTGTTCCTAAGGTTCTTGAAGTGGTGCTGTATTTTGTGAAATGCCTTGTCTGCATCATTGAGATACTCATGTGGTATTTTCTTTCATTCTGTTAGTATCATGTATTATATTAATTAATTTGCTTATGTTGAACTAACCTCGCATACCATGGGTAAATCCAGTTGATTATAGTATATAGCTCTTTGAGTATGCTGTGGGATTCAGATCGTTAGATTTTATTGAGGATTTTTGCATCTAAATTCATTAGAATTTTGTCTGCAGTTTTCTTTTCTTCTGGTATCTTTATCTGCCTTTGTTATGAGGGTGATATACACTTCATAGAATGAGTTAGGGAGTGCTCCCTTGTCTTAAAATTTTTGGAAGAGTTTGAGCAGCACTGGAGTCATGTCTTCTCGAAACGTTTGGTAGAATTCCTTTGCAAAGTCATCTGGTCCTGTGTTTTTCTTTGGTGGGCAGTGTTTGTTTCCTGATTCAATCTCTATTAGTATTTGGTTTGTTGAGATCTTCTATTTCTCTTGAGTTAATGTAGGTAGTTTGTGTGTTTCTAAAAATTTGCTTCATCTAGGTTATCTAATTTATTGGCATACATTTGTTCATAGTATCCTCTTATACTCCTTTTTATTTCAGCTGGGTCAGTAGTAATGTCCCCGCTTCAATTTCTGATTTTTGTTATTTGTATCCTCTATTTTTCTTTGTCAGTCTAGCTAAAGGTTTGTCAATTTTATTTATCTTTTCAAAGCCAATTTTCGGTTTTGTTGTTTTTCTTTATTATTTTATTCTCTATTTCATTTATTTCTGCACTAATCTCTGTTATTTATTTCCTTCTGATCACTTGTGTTTAGTTTGCTCTTCTTTTTCTAGTTCTTCCAGTTTTAAGGTTTGGTCTCTGACTTTAGTCTTTCTTCTTTTTTTTAATGTAAGCATTCAAAGCTATAAATTTCCCTCCTGGTACTGCTTCAGGGTGTTGATATGTTGTGTTTTCATTTTCATTTGCCTCAAGTTATTTCCCAATTTCACTTGTGATTTCTTATTTAACCCATTGATTGTTTAAGAGGATGCCATTTTAATTTCAATCGTGAACTTTCACTTTCTCCCTGTTATTGATTTCTAGCTTCAACCCATTGTGGATGGGGAATATGCATTGCATGATTTCAACATTTTTTAATTTACTGAGACTTGTTTGGCTATCCAACAAGTGGTCTATTCTGGAGAACAATCCATGTGCACTTGAGAAGAATGTATATTCTACTTTTGCTATGTTAAGTGTTCTATATATGCCTGTTAGGTAAAATTGGTTTAGAATATTATTCAAGTTGTGTACTTCTTTATTGACCTTCTGACTAGAGATTCTATTCATTATTGAGAGTGGTGTATTTAAGTCTCCTGCTACTAATATAGAGCTGTCAATTTCTCCAAGTCTGTCAGAATTGGCTTCATATATTTTGAGGCTCTGCTATTAGCTGCATATACATTTATAGCTGTTACATCTTCCTGTTGAATTGTTCCCTTATTCAGTATATGATGACCCTCTTTCTCCCTCATAATTGTTTTTGACTTAATGTCTATTTTAGTAAATGTTAGTATAGCCACCCCACTCTCTTTTGGCTATTACTGTTATGGTATACTTTTCCCATCCTTTCACTCTTAACCTACTTGTATCTTTTAATTTAAGGTGAGTTTCCTGCAGACAGTGTACAGTTGTGCCATGCTTTTTAATTCTTTCTGCCATTCTCTGCCTTTTGACTAGAGAGTTTAATCCATTTACATTTAAAGTCACTATTGATAATATAGGATTTTCTTCTACCATTTTGCTAGTTAGCCTTTGTGTGTCTTATCCTTTATTGGTGCTCACTTCTGTTAAAGCCACTTTTATACTTAGTAGATTTTGTGTTTTCTACCATATTTAGGGCTTTCTTATTTTTATCTGGGTATATTTCCCATCTGTTTTCTTTTTGGTTATCATGGGGTTTAAATTGAACATACTGAATATATAACAATCACATTTGTTTTAATATCAACGTAACTTTCATAGCCTTCACTTATACCTTTCCTGAACCCCATTCTATCCTCTACCCTTGTGCTTGGTACCACCTATCTTTGTACACTGTATGTCTAAACCACGGTTTTATCATTACTTTTTATGCATTTACATTTTAGCACCTATAGGAAGTAGGAAGTGGAGTTATATTCCAAACAATACACTGCAATAACACTGGCATTATAATTACCCAAATGGTTAATTTTCTGCCAGTCTTTATCTCTTTATGCTGCTTTGAACTACTGTCTAGTTTCCTTTCCTTTCAATCTGAAGAACTCCTCCTTGTATTGCTTGCAGGGCAGGTCTAGTTGATGAACTCCCTCAGTCCCTATTTATCTGAGAATGTCTTAATCTCACCCTCATTTTTGAAAGAAAGTCTTACTGGATATATAAAATTATGGCCAGCACCTGCTTTGTTCCAGCACTTCACATACTTCAGCTCACTGCCTTCTTGCCTCCATGGCTCTGATGAGACATAAACACTCAATCTAATTGGGACTCCATCGTATGTAACATATTGCTTTCCTCTTGCAGTCCCCAGGATTTTCTCCTTGTCTTTTGTACTTGACAATGTGATCATTATATGAGGGGGTGTATTTTTCTTCAAATTTACCCTATTTGGCATTCTCTGGACTTCTTAGATGTGCATATTCATGTCTTTTGCTAAGTTTCAGAAATTCTCTGTCATTATTTCTTTGAATATTCCTTCTGCCCCTTTATCTCTTTTCTCTCCTTCTGTGACTCCCATAATATGTATATTGTTGTGCTTGATGATGTTCCAGAGGCGCCTTAGGCTATTTTCACTTTTAATATTTCTGTTTTCTTTCTAGTCCTTTAGCCTGACTCATTTCAAGTGTCTTGCCTTAAGTTCATTGATCTTTTTTCCTGCAGTTTCAGTCTGCCCTTGAAACTCTTTGGGGCAGAGAGTTTGGGGCATTTTTAAATTTCAGTTATTGTGGTCTTCAACTCAAGTAGTTCTGTTTTGTCCCTTTATACATTTCTATCTCTTTTCTAAGTCTCTCATATTTTTTCAGTCTTTGTTTCCTTGACATCCTTTAATTCTTTCTTTGAATCTTCATTCAGCTCCTTGAGCATTTTTAAGAATATATTTTTAAAAAAATTTGCTTAATATGTCCACATTCTCATCTTCTTCATTGATATTTTCTGGATTTTCGTCCTCTTCTTTTAGATGGACCATCATTTCTTGCTTCTTTCTTTGTCTTGTACACTTTTTGCTCTCTAACTCTATACATTTTAATATTTTAAAATGTTAACTCTAAGAATTATTCCCTAAGATGTCTGTTCCTTGGTTTTGGGACCAGCTTGGTAAGATAGAGATTTTCTTGAGTTTCAGCCCTTCTATCAGGAAGTCTACATAAGGCAAATGTGGTATTTAGGGATGTGCCTGTCTTTCTGGGCTTCTGTCTTGACTTGGGCTTTTGCTTGTTAGTTGTTTAGAGTTCCTTGTTTCCTCTGTTTTCTAGGAACAGACCTACCTCTCCTGGTGCTTGAAAAGCCAGTAGGCCTTTGTCCTAGACTGTCTGCCTCTTGAGTTTCTTATACTCTTTTTGTTGTCTCAAGGTGAGTCCAATGGAGAGTTTTTCCCAAGTCAAACTTTCCCAACCACAGCAGGGCTGGGGACCCCCAAAGGGAACATAGACTGGCTCCAAAGTTCCCTGGGTGCCAAGAGCTTCTCCAGCAGCCCCCCAAGCCACCGCTTTACTAGGCTGCCCAGAAAATGCAGCTCTTCAGCTAATGGTCCCCCACAACCCTGAGGAAGAGCAGCATCCTTAAATCTCCACCACCACCACCCCCGCATAGGGCATGTTGAAACTATGACAGCCTCTGCCCTTGGCCAGTGGGTAGAAGCAAGAGTTGCCCTACAGCCAGGCCGCTACTGAGTTAAATTTGCTACTTAAAAGCTGGGATTGGTGATTAGCTATGCCCACCCTTGTTCTTGGGGAAGAGGACTTTAGGTCTTTTTCTGCCACAGAAGCTAGCCAGGGGCCGGATCCCAGAGTGACCTGCCACAGGAGTGGGGATGGGTACTGCTAGTCATATGCAGGAAGTAATTTACTTTTGTTTGTCATAATTAACCAGCCTCTTCTGCCCACACTTCCCTGGAGGCTGCACTGTGTTCTTCTGACTTCCTAAGCTTCAAAATAGTTACTTTAGGCAGTTCTTGCTTGTGTAATGGTTGTTTTGGTGGAAAGACTGTGTGCCGGTGTGAAAGGATGTATGCACCCTAGAAAAACCATGTTTTAATCCTAATCCCATTTTGTAAAGACAGCTGTTTCTTCTAATCTCCATTTGGTACTGTATGTTTGAAACTAATGAGATCATGTCCCTGGAGATGTGACTCAATCAAGAGTGGTTGTTAAACTGGATTAGGTGGAGACATGTCTCCACCCATTCTACGTGGGTCTTAATTACTTTACTGGAATCCTATAAGAGAGATTCAGAGAGAGCAGAGAAGGATGAATGAATTCCACAGAACCACAAAGCAGAGAGTCCACTGGCCAGTGGACTTTGGAGATGAAGGAGGAAAACGCCTCCCAGGGAGTTGGAGAGGAAGCCAGCAGATGACGCTGTGTTCACCATGTGTCTTTCCACTTGAGAGAGAAACCCTGAACTTCATAGGCCTTCTTGAATCAAGGTAGCTTTCCCTGGATGCTTTAGATTGGACATTTCTATAGACTTGCTTTCATTGGGATATTTTCACGGCCTAAAAACTATTCACTTGCAACTTACTAAATTCCGTTTTTTAAAAGCCGTTGTTTCTAGTATATTGCATTCTAGCAGCTAGCAAACTAAAACAGACTGAGTCCTGGAGCTCCCACCTCTGCCATCCTACAATCCCCGCAGGATCATTTTTCAGGGGTAATTTTTATGCTTTCCATTTTTCTCATGTGGAGAACGTTAAATGATTTGTCCAAGTTTATTTGGTTATCAAATAATAAATCAAAGAATTAAAAACTGTCTTTCTTTAACTCCTTATCTGTCTTTCTACCATAATTCATCACTTATCAGATAAATAATAAATCTTTCATAAATAAATATAAAAAGTTCAAACTGCTTCAGCTCTATCCATAACCTGGGCAGTCACAGGGCACAGTGCAGTAAGTGAGTTTATGGGAGAATTCTCAGTGGCAGAGCTGGGGAAATCTAATCTCTAGGCAGTAGCATGTTGGTAAATGTCTAACAGTCAGCCCTCTGGAAAAATGGAAAAGCACCCCGAGTTGTAGTGTTTACTTATTCCCATGTGTATATTTCCTGCTGTGTCCCATTTCAAGATACCACACGGCACAGCAAATTGGAAAGAAATGAGATATGCCCAATCAGCTCTTGCACCAATAATGAAGGATGCTTTCCTTTGGGCAGGTACACAGGATACTGGCTTCTATAGGTAGAATATAAAAAGGGAAGCTATCTATTAGGAAGGGGGCTGCCTAGGGCTCTCAGCTGAATCATGAGGAATGTGTATCAGGTGGATTAAGGCACTGGGCCAGCCTGTCACTGGAGAGAACCCTTTAGAGCATGGCTGTGCATGAGGGGGAGCTGTGGTGGGGGTGGGGACATAGACCTGGGGGTGAAGAGCTGCTTCTAAAAGTCCATTTTCTTTTATTATGGGACATTCACTAATGAATTGGATGTCATCTCTGTACAAGCATTATGGACAGGATCTATGCAAAACGAGGATTTCTGAGTTGCTCAGAAGGTGAACTTTCTGAGTGAAGGCTCAAGCTACATGACTTCTGCCTCTCCTCAAGAACAGAACCTGAGCCTTGGAGTTACAGGACAAGTGGCCTAATGGCTGTGCACATGGGCTGTTTGTCATGAGCACAGCCTTTCCAGGTAGCAGCACCATCTGATGCACACTGAGTGAGGTAAGAGGCACCTTTCAAGGTCATTGTGAGGATAATGCAACAAAGGAAGCATTTTATTTAGCACACAGTGTCTCACACAATTAAGAGCTCAATACATCATTGATACCAAGTCTAAGAATTTTAACAAGAAATTTCAAGAGATATCTCTTCTCCAAGTGATGGCAGGTATCAAAAATCAATTCTTTTATATTAGCCCTAATTTTATCTTGTAGACTCTGGTTTCTCGTATTATGGAAAAGCAGCTATTGCCAAACTTACTGAAACAAAAATTCCAAGCTTGGGAAAAAAGAACAGAATTACTTATGCTATCTAGTGCTTAATAATTTACCATAAATCTAAGCTTATTAGTTATTCCTTAGATAGTTTGCCACATGCATTATTTATGGGGTCTTTCCCCTTTGGTAGACTACAGCTGTCGTGTAAATATTTAATCAAATTGTAAAATTTGGTACGTTTTCCTAAAAGCAAGGTGAATGAAAAGGAAAATGAAAAGGTATCTAGGAAACAGTATTGCAATGGATTCTATTTCTAGGAACATACTTGCCATTCATTCTAAATATCAAATACCAAAAGTATTTTAAAGAAGATAATTTGGTCAGGTCACACATCCAGAGTAAACCTGGAGCTTGTTTATGGTTGTGAAATTCCATATTTTCTACCTTTAAATAGGAAACAAAGGGCTGAATATTTATGATCCTGAGACTGTCCCACTCTTTATTGTTTGCCTCAAGGGCTTTTACTCAGCCCAAAGGAGAAAATGGAAGCCAACATTCTCTGCAGTCTGCCAAGTAAGTGCTAAACTATTTTCCCTGAAATGCAGTAAAAAATTATCTTAGTATTAAAATGCATAAGTTAGAGGGCTCATAAAAGGAAGAGTTTGGTAGTCTCAAGGAGTTATTAAGAGAGCTAACTCTCTATTCTCTCACTTTTACATGGAAGCACTATTCCTCATGCTCACACATAGTACATTGTTATCAAATATATTGCAGATGAAAATTTCAGGCAGACGTTTTCAATAATTGAGCATTATTTTGTTTTGTTTTGCTTTGTCCAAGAAATGCAGACCCTTTAAGAGATTTTGCTTCTGCAGATGCTGCCTGATTTGGTAGAAAGAACTTACACATATATATTGAGTCAGAATTGGCAAAACTGGATTCAAGCATAGGGTCTGTCATTTACTTACTGGCTGCATCGCCTCAGCTAGGTCATTAGACTTCTCAGAGCTTAGTCTCCTTACCTGGAAAATGAGGATCATGATGTTACTCGACTTGGAGAGCTTTAAGAACCAGCTGGATTATGAGACAAGGTGAAGTTCAGGAATTGATACATTATTCTGATTTCACTATATTTACGTGAGACTGAATTTGAAAAAAAAAAAAAGCACAAAAGCCTATTATCTCAAACACAGAGAGATGGGACCCAGAAACAAACAAAATATTGATGGGTAC
Source organism: Myrmecophaga tridactyla (assembly GCA_004026745.1). Taxonomy (NCBI): domain Eukaryota; kingdom Metazoa; phylum Chordata; class Mammalia; order Pilosa; family Myrmecophagidae; genus Myrmecophaga; species Myrmecophaga tridactyla. The sequence goes on from PVIY010030197.1 coordinate 26,639, forward strand.
TGAAATTGCATATGTGCTTGGGTCCTTTGAAGAAAGAACTCATTCCTTTTTCCATCGGAGCACAGAACATCAAAGCAAGGTGACCTGTTCTTAAACTCAAGACTATGATGCCCTCACTCAATATTTTGATGCACAAAGTTTAAATCAAGTTAAGAAGGAAATAAACTTTTATTCCATAGTGTTTACCTCTACTTTTCTTACATTGTCTTTATATAAATTTACTTCTACATTCTCAGTTTTATTAAAATAATCCTATAGGTAGCCTGCATCCATATAGGTCACATATCTGACAAAGAGGTTATCAGAATCTCCTCTTCATGTGTATATTTCCTTGGAGAAAAAAGACAGTATTGCAAAACAAAGTTCCTAAGTAGACCAGAGCAGTGCTTCTCAAACTTTAATGTACAAACAATCACTTGGAGACCTAGTTGAAATGAAGGTTCTGATTTAGTAGGTCTGGACTGGGGGGCGGGGGCTGAGGTTCTGCTCAGGTGATGCTAATATTTCTGAGCAATATTGGAGCAGGGGGTACCAGGGCTCTGGGATCCTTTCTGGTCTACCCATTGAAACAGAAGGACGGCAGGTGGCATGGCCATAGAAACTGGTGCAGTGGGCACATGAGAGCAGGGGGAATCTCCAGTAATGAACTCCCCTGAGTTCCTGTGGGAAGAGAATTACTTTGCTCATTAAAACGTATACTTCGTAGGCTAATGTTTGAAATATAGTGGTCTAATTATTTTGGATATTTAATTAAGCACTTAATCTAGGCTTGGTATTAGGCTATTCTCAAATAATCTCTTTAGTGTGACCTAAGTGAGGGCATTGCTATGTTTAATATCTAACTCTGATAGATGGTATGGAGCATCTGGACACCGAAAGGGGATGGGTAGCCTGTTGCCTGCCTGTACCTCTTAACTGGCTTAGAAACGAGGGGATGGAGAAAAATGTTATGCCTTAAATAACTGCCTTTGTGCCCTATTTTAACCTGCTATGAAAGAAGTTGGGTCTGTTATTTTTTTTTAAGTTGACGAGCTAAGTTACAGAAAAGATATTTCCTTTTTTAAAAATTTAATTGGGAACTCAAAAAGAGGATACCATCTAGCCTAACAGTTTAAAATATGGACTGGCAGGGGGTGGAGAGGGGTGAATGAGAAGCTTCTGAGATAATCAGTTTGAGAAAGTAGAGAAATGTGGGTGAGATAACAATTGTTTGGTCCTTTATTCAGAGCAATGGACCACTCTGCACAGCACAACGCAGAGTCTTTACACCCTGGTTGCATCCAGGAATCAGTTACTGATCGGGCTTTTCCTTGTGCCTTTGGACATCACAGTAATAGCCATTGCTATAGCATGAATGAATAAATAAATGGTGAAAAGTGCAAAAACAGAGACTTAATCTTACCTAGATTTGAGTTGAGAGCTGTATTGGCTCAGACTATACTTTTAACAATTTAGACACCTATAACTGAGTAGAAATGACCATGAAAACTAGTGAACAAATGACAAAAATTAGTCCAGTGTTAAACCAATGAACAAGATTTACTAAGTGCCTCATTTTTGTCTTTCGTTGCCCAGATCATAGATGATTAAACCTACATTAATCTTGCTGAAATTTTTGTTTCCATTTCTGCCTTTCACATTTCTCCCTTTTTCCATTCACCAAAACATCTAATACTTTTGAGAACTCATGTATTGGAATGCTTAATATTTTTAGGACAATATCTTAAGTGCTGTAAAACTTATAAATTAGTCAAAGAGATGCAGCAAAAATGTAAGTAACTATATTTATATATATATTTATATATTCATTTATTATAATATAATAAATTCATTAATTCATTAATTATATTAAAATTCATTAAAATTCATTAATTATAATATAATAAATGAATAAATGTCATGAATTTGAACAATTTGCTCTTGGAATAAATATGAATTAGCTTCCAACTAGAGTGAGCAAAAAGTTTCAAACAGTGATTGGTATGTTAATGGTGAATGAAGAGAATACATAGGGTTAAGAAACATGGAATTTGGAGACTAAGATTATTTCAGGTGGAGAAAACAGTATGAGCACCGGCATGGAGAAAGGAAAATGAAATACATGTTTGTGGGATGAAAAATAGTTCAGGGCAAGTGAAGCTTAGAACACTTTTAGAGTAGTAGCAGAAAAGATCGACATGGCAGGCTAGAGACTTTCTGTAGAGAGTCTAAATGCCAGTCTGGGCTGGTTTGAAGCTGTATGGACACAGAAAAACATGTTCTTAAATCTATTCCATTCCTGTGGGTTTGGACCCACTATAAGCAAGAACTTGTGATGAGTTATACAGGACAGGTGTGGCCCAACCCAATCAGGATTGGTTTTAATTCTATTATTATTGTCCGTTATAAGCAGGAGGATATTCAGCCAGAGAGAGAGAGAGAAAAGTGGAGCAGGCAGGCAGAAGCTGAACATTGACGGGACCAAGGAGAGAAGGAGAGACAGGGAGATGCCACCGTGTGCATTGTCACATGGCAAGCCAAGGACCAAGGATCACAGCAGCCAGCTCCAAAACACCTGTCTTTGGGGAAAAAGTATTGCCTTGATCATGCCTTGATTTGCCCATTTTTCCTACCTCAGAACCATGGATGGATAATTTCCCATTGTTTAAGCCAGGCCATTTCATGGTGTTTGCTTGGGCAGCCTAGGAAATTAAAATACAGTCTAAAAAATTCAGACAGTTTTTCGTAGATAATAGGATCCTACTCAGGTTTGAGTCAGGGAGTGACAGGATCAAAGGGCAGACACATGGATGGTGAGGAGGAAGGACATCTGGGTTGCTTCCAGATTTTTGACTATTATGAACAAAGCTGCTATGAACCTTCATGCAAAAGTTCTTTGTGAACATAAATTTTTATATCTCCGGGGAAAATGCTAGGAGTGCAATCGCTGGATCTTATGGTAAGTGCATGTTTGTTTTTGTGAGAAACTGCCAAACTATTTTCTGGAGTGGCTATACCATCTTACATTCTCACCCCCAAAGGTTGAGTGATCCAGTTTCCCTGTCTCCCTGCCAGCATTTCAGGTTATCGCTATTTTTTTTTAACCATTCTGATATACGTGTTAAATAGATCATTTTGAAGTAAATAAATATAGATTTATGACATGTTTTTATGATTAGTACTATTAAATTATATTTGGGGATAAAAATTTCTCCAAACAACTTGAAATTGATTGGCATTCAAGTGTTTTCAGTATAAACAACAGTTTAATTGGCATATATCTTATACTTCTTTGGTTTTACTACTGACATAAATTCCTTGAAGTGGGAGCGGTGCATTTTTGTATACTTTCTTAGAGGCCTCTGATGCACAGCATTTAATTGTGACTCAAAGGCTTGGGTTTGTGTATTAACTCCATCCTTAATGAGTTATGCGATTTTAGACATGCCATTTAATCTCTGTGGATCTCAGTTACTTCATTTTAAAAGGGGATGAGAACATTTCCACTATTTCCAATTTTTTTAATGAAATGCTCAAGGACCTTATACAGACTTGCTAAATATAAGGCTTTCCTAGAAGGAACTCTCGTCATGCTATGACTATAGAAGATTAAAATACACTAGTATATTTTCTTTCACGTACCAACTCTGATCAATTCATAGTGAATGTTTGGATTGCTTTGTTGAGCAGGAAAAATGCTCGGTTTGTGAAACCAGATGTGGGTTCTCCATAGCAGGGGCATGTGAAAGAGAAGGGTGAAGTACTAGTTATGAATGAGGTATATCCCTCAATAAATGTCATAATTAGAATTATATAATCAAGATAGAACCATCTTCCTTAACCTTAATGCATGCAGAAGAAGATGCAGAATTGTATACAACCTGGAGGGCCAGATATACAACATATTCTAAATGCAAGCAGGGTGTTTGGGGACCCCAAATTTTCTACCTCTAAGTTGAGGTGGTCTTTGAGTGTCTTGAGTATGAGGAAGTTACAGAAACTTAAAAAGTGAGGAAATTTTGCATTTTCTTAAGAATTTAAAATACGGTAAATATGTAAAGGGCATTTGTGGTGTGGTTTGGAACTCTATATACCCAGAAAATCATGTTCTTAAAGCTAATCCATTCCTGTGGGTGTGGACCTGTGGTGGGTAGGACCTTTTAATTAGGTTACTTCAGTTAAGGCATGGCCCAGGTGGGTCTTACCCTCTTACTGGAGTCCTCTATGAATGGATTGAATACAGAGAAAGAGAGAGAAAGTCATGGAAGCAAATAGCTAAAAGCAAATAAGCTCAGAAGAGAAGAGAGAGACCAGGAGACCCCACCATGCGCCTTGCCATGTGGCAGAGTGTCCAGGCTCACCGGCAGCTGGTTTTCAGGAGTAAAACATTGTTGATGATGCCTGGATTTGGACATTTTCACAGCTTCAAAACTACAGCCTTGTAAGATAATAAATTCCCATAGTTAAAGCTAATGTATTTTATGGTATCTATTGTTGGCAGCACAGCAACTAACAGCATTCCTTAGTCGCGACTCCCAGTATAGCCTTCTTAATTTATTTACTAAATTTATGAATTACATTCATTGTTTATTTTATTATTAGCACATT
>PVIY010030198.1:0-31222 GCA_004026745.1 Myrmecophaga tridactyla
ATGGATGCTTGAACATGGAGTCCCGGGTCACAGGCTCTTCAACATAAAGTTCAGGCACTAGCAGATATAGAATTTTCTCTTCTTCCACCTCGATTGATGAAAGCTCTCTATTCTGCACACAGCAATTTTGTGGCAACCACACTCAGCACATACCAATTCTACAAGATGGTTGTTTTCCTTTTACATGTGCTCCCCAATGGACAACACAGATTTTAAAATGGCAGAGATTCTGAAGGGTTGTTTCTCCAAAGAAGAGGTACAGAGATGGGAATATGCCCATTAGCCACCAGGAAAATGCAAATGAAAACCTCAGTGACATACCACTTTATATCCACTGTGATGACTGCAATAAAAAAGATTATACTAAATGCTGGCAAAGATGTGGAGAAATTGGAACCTTCAAACACTGCTGGTGGGAATATAAAATGGTGGAACTGATTTACAAAACAACCTGCCAGTTCTTCAAAAGGTTATTCATAGAGTTTCCATTTGGTGCTTGGCATATACCTAAGAGTAATGAAAACACATATTCACACAAAAACTTGTAGACAAATATTCATAGCAGAATAATTCATAATAGCTAGAACATGGGAAACAACCCAAATTTTCTCCAACTGATGAAGAGATAAATAAAAGGTGTCACAGCCACGCAACAGAATATTATTCAACCCCCAAAAGGGATGAAGCACGATGGATGCTACAGCATGGACGAACCTGGAAAACACATTGTGTGAGTCCATTTATATGGCACGTCTGGGCTAGGATATTTGTAGAGAGAAAGTACAGTAGTGATTAACGGGACTGAGGAGAATGCGGGCGATGGAAAGGCGCTGCTACGAGCACATGGCTTCTTTCTAGGGTGATAAAACTGTTCCGTAGTTGCCTGTGTGAAGGTTGCATAACTTGGTAGTTGTACTAAAACCATGGAATGGAACACTTTAGATGGGCGAACTTCTAGTATGTTACCACAAAACGTGCATTATTCTCAAACCTCGTGTCAAACCTCGTGTCTGATGTTCCTTTTATCTACCTTATGGACAGAGGTGTAAAACATATGGATTAAAAATAAATAAATAATAGCGGGAACAAATGTTAAAATAAATATAGTAGATTGAAATGCTAGTGATCAAGGAAAGGGAGGGGTAAGGGGTATGGTATGTGTGAATTTTTTTCTGTTGTCTTTTTATTTCTTTTTCTGAATTGATGCAAATGTTCTAAGAAATGATCATGATGGTGAATATGCAACTGTGTGAATTACCGATTATATATGTAGAATGGAATGATCATATGGTAAGAATGTTTGTGCTTGTATGTTGGTATGTTTAAAATTAACAAAAAAGAAAAAAAGTGAATTCTTCCCATGTATTAGGTTTGGATCTGAAGGCATAACAGAGTTTTGTTCAAAGGAAATAGGCTGGCATTATGCACCAAAATGCAAAAAATCCACACACGCCGTGGCAGACCCCAGGGTGGGTGCCCAGAAAACGGAGGTCAGGCTATCCCCCCAGGACGTGAGAAGAAAAATAAAAGGAAACTTTTATTAATGATTAATGACAGAAAGCAGGGGCAAAATCTGCAGAACAGATGTCTAGTACTCAGCCTCTTTATGTTTGGAGATGGAAGTCTCTGGAACACTGGCAGGCTGTGCTCTTTCAGGAAAAGCCCTTCCCTTCCTGAGCCGATGGCAACAGATATATATTCCTTGGACTCGAGCTCAGCATTTACCTCATTAATCAAGGAAAATTTCCACGGCGGGCTGTTGAACCGCGGTTTTGCGGGCAACCGGGCCAGATGTTGACATTCCAGCTACTTTTCAAGGACTACAAGCCTCCAGTCAGAAAGGCTTCTCCGTCTACAGTCCTTTCCCTTTGTTTGACTTGGGCTCAGATCCTTCCTGTGGTCATCTTACGCCTTCTTCGAAGGTGCAGGGCGACACTGCTCAACAGAAAAATAACCCAAGTCACGTACATAACGTCAGGTTTTCCGTTAGCCATTTATATCTTCGCATTTCATTTTCTATTAGCTGCTAAAAGAAACAGGTGGAGTTAATTTTGATAAGACAGCTTGCTTCACCTACTATGTCAAAAATATCATTTCAACGCATAGTGGATGTAAAATTGGTAATGAGATAATCTACATTCTTTTTTCTCATACCATCTTTGGAATCCATTGCGTGGCACTGTCTCAATTCACACCAGCCACATTTTTGTTTTAAAATGCCGTCTATGTTTTATATTGATCTGATACAGAGTCACCTTCTCAAATGCTCTTAAAAGATGGATACATTCCTCAATAGATTATCTTGAGCTTTCTAAGTCCCAGAATTGTATTATCTATGGATCCTAATAATTATGTTCTCCCTTTTCATAACCGAATGTATTTTAGATATTTTTGTCTTATAATAACTCTAGGGTTTCTTCTATAATACTGAACAAAATTATTAGAGATAGTCACTGTATTCCCATGTTTTAGTATTTATTTGATAAGACATTTGCTACAGGGTTTTTATAAGCACTACAGCAGGTTGAAGATATTCCCTTATATTCACTCTTTTTGTGGCAGAACACCTGAGGTTAACAGTGAATTTTATTGAATGCTTTTTGTGCATCTATTCAGATGTTGAGTTCATTTTCTTTTTGAATGTGCTAATGCAGTCGGTTGTAGGCTTTCCAATGTTGCTGTAACTTTAGATGTAGAGAATTAACTCTAATATGCTACATCACATTTTTAAATAATTGCAGACCAGCCACATTTTATGTGCAAGGGGCAACTCTATTGGACATTTCAGCCCTACTGTTTTTTTTTAATTTAATTAAGTTTAATTGTATTTATAAGTTCATAAGGTGAAAACCACTTTTTTTCTGAAATTTCACGGAAATTTTTCATGCAAAACAAATACCTATAATAAACTGGGTCGTTAACACCAAACTCCTTCTGGTCCCTTCTGTTTTCAGGGCCCTCGCATCATTGCCCAGGAGAATATGACTCATCCCTCAGCTGGGCGCCTTGAAGAAGCTGGATTTCTGCGCTGGTCTTCAGCATGAAGCTCAGGGCAATGGGGCTTGGCCGAGAGCTGAGGTTCTCAAGTTCAGGGTAAATATCAGATTTTCCTTGGGTCAAAAGCAACAAGGGATATTTATTCCATCAGCCCTAGAGTTTTGTCAGACTGGTGGCAGCAAGCGTTGGGAAGGGGACAGGGCTCATGGCTTCCTTTCCTCCAACATGGCAAGAAAATTCAGGGGGTAAAAGTGGAAGCCATGGGATAAAAAAGACTTTACCAAATACGACACAAAAGTTATTGAACATAAAACAACAGATTGATAAATGTGATTCCAGGAATTGGAAATGCACGTGGGAGGAAAGCTGCATCATACACAAAGCTGAATTGGCCACCCTGTTCCAAACACATAGAAACCTGGAAGACAGTCAAGGACTTTAGATCAGTAATCTACGAAGAGCACACACAAGTCAGAGGAAAGGCTCAAAGAAAGAGAAACTGGCAGATAATGCGGGTAGACTATTTACAAGAGACTAAACACGCGTGTACAATAAATGTAAAAGGATACTGCACGATGCCTTCAGTGGCAAATAAACATCCAGACCAAAAAGGAGCTGCCGAGTCTCCCGTCAGGCTGACAAAGCTGGAAAATACCACAATGATGCTTGGAGTTGGGGTGGCTGGAGGGAAATGGTCGCTTTAATTGTTGTGACCCAGGGTGGGCTGGAGTGTCCTGACAGGCCATTTGGTGGCTACGAGCATTTGACCCGTGTGTGTGCTTTCAGCCAGCAGCCGTTCCTGGGGCCCTGCTGTCTGTGGGCATTCACGGTTATCCAGGAGCCTGCAGAGCACTCACCACGGCTCTGACATTGTGCCATCATCAGATGCAACAGATGCTTTCTTTCTGAACAGATTTTGCTGTTGAGAAAGGTTGAATGCTATGCTAACATGCTCAATGAAGAAAAGCAGGCTAGATATGTCTGCACATCTCAATACCAATTTTAAGCAAAGATAACTCCCTTCGCACAGTCACCCATATTTGGGACATGCAAACAGGGTCACTGATGCCAGAGGCTCTGGGAGGCGCCGGGACTGCTCAGAGCTGCCTGTCATGGGGAGAAGACATGGAGAAGGACAAGGAAGAGAAATCTGTCACCATTTACAGGCAAAAGGGTGTTTTCCCTGGGGCTCCACCTCTACGTATAGACCTGGAGAAGTCTGTCCAGCCCGGGGCTCAGTACCAGAGAGCGCCCACCGCCACCTCTGCTCACTCAGCAAGGGACAGTCACGTGCCCCGGGAGTGATGGTGCCACCAAGAGAAGAAGGTCCGGGGGTCCCAGCGGCCCCCGTGCACTGTCACCTAAGCGCGTACGCACAAGGGGAGGGGGCGGATACCGAGCCCTGGCGGGAAACCGCGAGGTGATGCCGCCGACCTCGTGTCCACGGCGCCCCCGACGCCGCCCCCGCCTGCACTGGCCCCTCACGTCCTGCTGTCACCTTCTCCCTCGGCCTACACCCGTCTGCAAGGCCTTCTTTCCCCTCTTCCACACTTCTCCATCGTGCTTTCGAGACCCACCAGCTGAGCTGAAGTGCAGAGAATTACGTTGGCGCCGTTGTCCCAGAAGTCCACGGCGCTGCGGGTGCCTGCCTTCTAATGAGAGCATGCCGGTCTGGACGGACCTGGGGAGCGGCGGGGAGCGGGGAGGCGCGCGCATCCGTGTGTGAGGAAATCACGGTCATGACAGGAACACTGAGGCTGTTTGGACAGCGCGGGACAAGGACGGCTTTGCCAAACAGGACACAAAAGTCACTGAGCATTATTCACCATTGCCAAGAGATGGAAGCAGCCCAAATGCCCATCAACAGCGAGTGGCTGAACAAGCTGTGGTATACGCAGGCGGTGGAATGTTATGCAGCCATAAGACAGAACAAAGTTATGAAGTATGTAACAATATGGATGAACCTTAAGGACATTACGCTGCATGAGATCAGCCAGAAACAAAAGGGCAAATACTGTATGGTCTCATTGATATGAACTGACATTAAGTTCAGTTAAGAACAGAGACCATCAGGAGATAGAAATAGGGTAAGATATTGGGTAATTGGAGCTGAAGGGATACAGATTGTGCAACGGGACTGACTGTAAAAACTCAGAAACGGACAGCACAATACTACCTAACTGTAATACAATTATGTTAAAACACTGAATGAAGCTGAATGTGAGAATGATAGAGGGAGGAGGGCTAGGGGCACAAATGAAATCAGAAAGAAAGATAGACGACAAAGATTGAGATGGTATAATCTAGGAATGCCTAGAGTGTATAATGATAGTGACTAAATGTGCAAATTAAACAATGTTTTTGCATGAGGAAGAACAAAGGAATGTCATTACTGCAGGGTGCTGAAAATAGATGGTCATTCATATTTGAAAACTTTAACTTCATGTGTGAGACTAAAGCAAAAAGAGTTTATTTGGTACAAGAAAAAAAAAAGAAAGCTCAGTGAGCACGTGAAAGAGCAGATTGCCAACTGCGACCCCATAAGCATGGGAACTGCATGTGGGGGGAGATGCCGGGACCTCGGCAAGGCCGAGACGACGGCGGGAGGACGCGGCAGCCCTTGGCTGAGGTGGTATTTGTACCTGCACATACGCACTTGCCTCTGCAGAGCCTGGAAATTTCCAGCCTCCGTGGCTCTTTCCTCAGCCCCCTCCCTTCCCTCAGGGGCTGCGGTTTCCATGACAACAGGCTGAGCCAGGCAGGTGAGGCGGGTGTGCAGATACGGGGGTGGGGGGGGCTGGGGGGTGCTGAGCCCAGTGTTCTCCCCTTCCAAGTTCGGTCTCATCCGAGCTGAGTCTCCGGATCCCAGTTTTCAGCTCTCCGTTGGTTGAAAACACCACCCACCCGTGGGAAATCATGATTTGGGGAACTGATGTTCCTGAGGATGAGAGACCCAGGCTTAAGTACGTATGAGGCCCCTGGAGGTCAGAGTCAGTAAGCCCAGGCGTTCCTAACAAGGTCCCAGGTGATGGTCAGATCATCCGGATACAAAATTTTGAGAACCTCTTACTACCCAAATCTTGCCGCAGACCCGCAGCGCAGCCGTCCCCGGGGCGCTGGAGAAGTGCAGAACCCCAGGGCCGAGCGGGAGCCCGCAGCTTTGCAAGACTCCCTAGGTGGCGGGGAGGCACAGTGAAGTTCGAGAAAGACAACGTACACTACTGGGGAACAACTCTGGGCTAAATGTAACTTCCCAGTCACCCCGCCCTCCCCGGCAGGAAAGACCTCTGAGTTTCAGTCTTCAAAACTGACCAAAGCGCTTGCCGCTGGCTTCTCTCCTCCTGCTCGCTGAGCACTGTCTCCTCCCCAGCTCCACACCCCCAAAGCCCCCTGACACCTCTAGCTCCAGCCCAGGCTTCTCCTGAATTCCACCTGCCTTCCATACGGGATCTGTGTTGGGACTTCCCACTCCACACTTCTCAGCCAATGCCTCCGTTTCAGATGAGCCGAGTGTCCTCTCCGGAAGGTTTCCCCATTGGCACCCCAGGACACTCCCCTTGGCCTGCTGTCCTCTGTGGGGCTCGGCCCCAGTGTCCGAGGCATCCATTGTGGGGAATCAATCGCCTTCCGCCTCTGCATCCAGCATGTGCGAGGTCTGTTCCAAGCCTGGAAGAACTGAGAAACAGTCACATCTTTTCTGCGTCCTCCCATGGAAAGTCCCCGCCTGGGCCCCTGGAAGCTTGTAGAGCTCCGAGTGGGGTCTCCACCCCAGGGCTTCCAAGCACCTGGTCTCAGGTACGGGCTGAGGGCTGTGGTTTCTGGAAGTTCCCTGAGGCTGCTGCTGGCCCAGGGGCCGCACTGAGCTCAGAGCAAAAGGTTGTAGAGCATACTTCAAAGGACAATAGGTCATTTAGCTGTTACCGGAACCAGGCCTGGGACAGGCACTCAGACACATACTTTTCAGAAAATACACGAAAGAGAAAACCTGGACCCAAAAACAGCAGCCCACACGCAAAGATGCCCGACTGATTTTTAAAGACAATATTTTTATTGTAAACACTAACAAGCAAACATACAAACATTACACACATGGTACACAGCCAACGGCTCACAACCTCATCACAGAGTTGTGTGTTCATCACCATGATCATTTTTTTGAACATTTGTATCACTCCAGTAAAAGAAATAAGAAAGAAAAAACTCATACAGCCCATACCCCTTACCCCTCCCTCTCATTGACTACTAGTATTTCAATCTACGCAATTTATTTTAACCTTTGTTCCCCCTCTTATTTGTTTATTTTTTATCCATATTTTTTACTCATCAGTCCATACCATAGATAAAAGGAGCATCAGACACAAGGTTTTCACAATCACACAGTCACACTGCGAAAGCTATATCCTTATACAATCATCTTCAAGAAACATGGCTACTGGAACACAGCTTGACATTTTCAGGCACTTCCCTCCAGCCTCTCTAATTAATATATCTTAACTAAAAAGGGATATCTATATAATGCCTAAGACTAACCTCCAGGATAATCTCTCAACTGTTGGAAATCTCTCAGCCATTGACACTTTGTTTTGTCTCATTTCTCTCTTCCCCTTTTCGATCGAGAAGGTTTTCTCAATTCCTTGATGCTGAGTTCCAGCTTATCCCAGGATTTCCATTCCATGTTGCCAGGAAGGTCCACACCCCTGGGAGCCATGCCCCACATAGACAGGGGGAGGGCAGTGAGCTCACCTGCAGAGTTGACTTAGAGAGAGGCCACGTCTGAGCAACAAAAGAGGTTCTCTGGGGGTGACTCTTAGGCCTGATTTTAAGTAGGCTTGACCTATCCTTTGCAGGGATAAGCTTTATAGGAGCGAATCCCAAGATTGAGGGCTTGGCCTATAGATTCGGTTCTGACCGCATTTTGACAAAGGTGCAAAAGCAATTCGGTGCAGGAAAGGTAGGGCATTTCCACAGGTGATGCGAGAGCATTGGACGTCCACAGGCGACAAACCGAACTTGGAGCGAAATCTCACGAGGTGGCCAATACGTGAACCTATGCATGTGATGAGATGGCGAGGAACTAAACAAGCGTATGCACGCACGCTAACACAGACCGGCCAGGGCGGGTCAGGCTGGGGGATGTGAGCCGCAGGCTGCTGGCGTCCACCCCCGTATTGGGGGCCGAGGCCCAGGCTTCGTCCCTGCTCTGCCTCGCTCCCCACGACTGCTTGCCAGTCTGCAGCCACCGCGAGACAGACCCTTAAAGACACTCCGCGCCCAGCTGGAAGGCAGACCGTGAAATGTGTTCACGTGAGGACTGCTCCCAAGTTACCGCATGAGAAAACGAGGAGGGCGCTAGACAGATTTAGGGGTGGGGGGGCGTCTGCATGTGGATGATGGATGGGAAGCCACACAGGTGTCCTGCCAGGCGGACACGTGGCTGATGCCGATGCGGCTAAACGCTCAGGCATGTGGAACCGAGGTCGCCGTAACTGCTGCGCGTGGAGCGAGCTGTCCTTCCACCTCACAGGATTCAAAGTGTTCATAAAAGAGTTTAAAATAAAATACATTAAAGGTTTTCACCTGCATCTCCCCGGATGGGTGTTATATGGTGCAGGTGCCAGGTAAGCTGTTCTCCGGCTTAGCTGTTGGAGTGAATTTACCTGAATCTTGGCCAATGAGGTTGCACATCAGGGGGCCAGCAGGGTGTCCTGTGGTCTCCCCGAACCCTGGAAGTTACCTGAGTTAACTCTCTGAGGGCTCCTGCCTGGGAGCAGGTGGTACCCAGCTGTCTTGGGTTTGGTCCCGTTGATGGACTTGGTTCTGCCCAGGAAGAGGCTGGCCCTTCTCACCATCACTGCCGAGGCCTGCCATCTGCATACCGGCTTCTCCCTGGCCTGTGCTCCACTCCCGGCCCTCGAGGCCCTTCTCAGCAGGCGGCCGCAGACCCCTGCATACAGCACCCCCGCCCCCCCACCCCCTGTTTCCCACCACCGCTCTGCTTCTCCCTGCAGCTGCATGGGCCTGCCTGGTTGCTCCCACCCCAGGGCCTTTGCACTGGCCCCTCCCCTGGCCTGAGAACTTCTTGGCCCTGACCTTCCACGGTGGGCTCCTCCCTCAGTTGTCACCTCCTCCAGCCCCTGCACCACACAGGGCGGGGCCCCCAGTCCCTAGCCCCCAGCCCCCAGGTCGGCAGTGCTGCATCTCAGCAGAGGCCCTGGGGCTGGGCCCCACCCTGAGAGCAGCGTCTGGCAGGGAGGCTCCAGGAGGAATATGCACCTGCAGGGTCATTTATCCATTTGTGCCTGGCTGGGCTAGGCTACAGCACCTTACAGTTTGCCTCCTAATTTCTTAGGCTCTTCTGAAAGAAACACAGAGAATCTGCCTGCCTTGGGCGGGTTCCCGTGCAGGGAAACCTTCCAAGAGCTGTCGGTGAGAGAGGAAGTTGGTACAAGGTCTCTGGGGAGCAATTTGTCCATTTGTATCAGGTTTCACTTCTCTGACCCACTCACTGATTCCACATGGAGGAATTTATCTGCCATAAAATCTGGCCCAAATGTCCTCTTTGGCATGTGGCAGGAACATTTGGGCTGCCTCGTTTGTAAAATAACCGAGTTGCAGCCAGGCCTATAAAATATCTAACTCTTCCTCTTCCAAAATAAAATCATATTTTAAAGGATAACCCATGTCATGTGGAAATAATCAGGAGTTTAAAAAAGAGATGTTACACTGTAAATCAAGTACAATTCCAACTCATGTGACTTTTATGCGGAGGTGTGCAGAGAAATAAGACTGGAAAATGCATCAAAACTGAATCACGGCTTCTCTAGGGTGTCGGGTGGGGGGGGCGTCATTCGATAACTGAAGGACCCTAAAAATGTTCATTTCCCTTGATCAATAATTATATGTTTAGGTATGTCCAGCCCCCACCGTACCCCAGGAAGTGACAGGCCCCAACAGAAAACAGGGGTGTCTCCCCTGCCTAGAGCACATCGCTGGCTTCCCTTCTCTGGGAGTAAATGCTTGGCTGCTGAGCGTGGCTGACAGCTCAGGCTTTGCAGGGGCACCTGGCTGGGGGAGGGGGGCACTCCCTGGCCTGTCCCTGAGACGCATCTGCTTGATGTCTCTGCAGTCCCATGCCCTGCCCATAAGGCAATGCACACAATTTCTCTGCATATGTGTTTGCACATTTATGTGTGTGCATCTGTAATCACAAAGGAACAGAAGTGAAATTCTCCCCATGGCAACAGCTGTGATCTCAGCTCTGCTCGTGCCATTTTGCTTAATGAGCATATCTGGACCAGGCAGATGTTGTGTGTAGATATCACACAAGCACCAGCTTTGAGCTCGACCCCAGGCCGAACACCAACCCATCAGAAAACAAGGAGTCAAGGGTTTCATTCCGGAAAACTAGACAACAGCTAAGGGAGCAGAGCATGGAAGGACCTAGTTGGGGAAAGACGGCTGGTATTAAATATTCTCAAGGTTTGGACATGCGTGTCCCCAGAACAGAGGCCAGTGTTGAGTTGCCTCCAAGAAGTGCCCCTACTTCCTGCGAGGGAGGTCATGGATGTATTGCTTGAACTCCAGCCAGGCACTCGGCCAATGCACTGGGAGAAGATTCCTCTGTGAGCCTCTGAACTGAAGCACAGGCTCAGGGCTGCGCCGGGCAGCCGCAGGGGACTGGCCTCTTCTGGGCCCATCTCCAATCTGTCGTGCCTGCTGCTGCCTGCGACGCCCTGTGCACACAGGGTCCCATGTTCTGTGGTGAGGAGGCCAGGGCCCCTTGCAGGGCGGCCCTGGGAGCAGGCTGAGGCCGTGTCCGCAGCAGGGAGGGCTCCCTCCCCCCTCCCCCTCCCCGCACCGGAGGAAAGGCGGGAGAACGTTTCCATCGCAGTGGGCCGGGAGGCCGTTTCACAGCCATCCCCAAGTGAACAAACATGGGGTGAAAGAGCATTGCGTCTGCTTACCTATCTAATAAGAATGTAAGGACATGGCACCCCTTATCCCTAGGAGATTTAACACCTGCGAAGGTGAAGTCGCGGCTCCACCAATTCTGCCGCAGCAGCGCGGGTGCTAGCGGTGGGGGGGGTGGTGCAGCTGGGGAAGCCAACAGTCCCGCCCTGAGAGCAGGGCTGGGACTCGAGCAGGCGGTTCGGAAAGTTGGAGAGACCCTCGCGCGCTCCAGCAAGGGCAGGGGCTGGGGGACCCGGCCCGGGAGCGCGTGTCCAGGGGTGCACGTGCCCCCTGCCTGGGCAGTCCCATTTGTGGGGACCTGGAGGCTCACGGGGAAACTCTGGCTCTCCTCCCCCGCGTGCACGGGTCGCTGTGACAGTGTGAGCGCGGGCCAGACGCCCGCCTGGGGGGTGGCGGGGACACAGCGCGGCTCAGGCCGGGACCTCTGTGGCTGGGACGGCGCCAATCTAGGGGTCCCACACCCCCCCGCCCCGGGTGGCCAACACCCGCCTCCTGCAGGGCGTGCAGCCCCAGGGCCTCCTTTGCTCTGCTGAACGGCATCCCCGGTGGTTTTCACAGGACGGGAGAGTGTGCAGTCCTCCCGGGGGCTCCACCGCAGCGCACCAACCATGTCCCCACCCCGATGGGACCCGAAGGAGCGGAGCGGGGCGTGCCGTCCGGCTGGGGGTGTGCGGCTTTCCACTTCAGTTTGCACGCGCTTCGCCGTCGGGTTACTTCATCCTGCACCAACAGTTGTGTTTGTCTGCTTTCTCCTTCGGTTTTTCTCCAGGTGTACCTGTTGAGTATAATGATTCCCAGGAGATTTTATTTCAAGGATAAATGTTCCTTCTTGTCCGGCGAGTGCGTTTTTATGAGATCTATGAGTTATCTCAGCCTTCGGTGCCCTGTGAGAGCTCTGCCACTTTGGAGCAGACTCGCTAGATGCACCACTTTAAAAATCCCTCGGACGTAAATCACGTTATTCTGGCTGAAAACTGTTTGCAAATGAAATAACGCACAAACGTCAATCTTCACAAAGGATGCACAATATCTCGTAATAGACTCTACCGATAATGCACATTCTGATGATCCTTTGTAAAGATTCTTGGGTTACACTTTTGGGAAATGAAGGAAACCACTTTTTCATGAAACAGTATTGAAGGGAATTAATTACTGATCACCACAACAGGTAAAATGAAAGGTATAGTGCTTATGAAAATCAGTAAATTCACTGAACTGATGCTAGTGCCAACCTCCACGTATGCTTTGGTGCCCTGAAAATTGTATTTTTATTTGCTATTATTTCCACTTTCCTTGTACTTTTCATTCCCTCATTTGGAAGAGTCCTGGTTCTTGTAATTAAAAAAAATTCTTCCGCAGTCATCTTCATTATATCTTTTCTATATCATGACTCTTTTTTCTTATTGCCATTTTTTAAAACTTTTTTATTGTATAACATATATACAAAGCAAAGAAATAAAAAAATAATAGTTTTCAAAGCACTCTTCAACAAGTAATTACAGTACAGATCCCAGAGTTTGTCATGGGCTACCATATGATCCTCTCTGATTTTTCCTTCTAGCTGCTCCAGAATATAGGAGACTAGAAGGCTTGAATATTTTTTTATCATCACAATCGATTTTTTTTACTTCTTTTTTTTAAATAACATATATACAAAAAAGCAATGAAGTTCAAAGCAGAGCACCACAATTACTTGCAGAACATATTTCAGAGTTTGACATGGGTTACAATTCCATAAGTTTTGGTTTTAACTTCTAGCTGCTCTAAAATACTGGACACTAAAAGAGATATCAATTTAATGATTCAGTATTCATATTCATTTGTTAAATCCTACCTTCTCTGTATAACTCCACCATCACCTTTCATCTTTCCATCTCCCTCTTTAGGGGTGTTTTGGCTATGGCCATTCTAACTTTTTCATATTGGAAGGGTCTGTCACTAATATGGGGTAGGGAGATGGAACTATCTGATGTTCTGGAGAGGCTGGGCTAGGTGTCAGGACTTATCTGGACCAGGGACCCATCTGGAGGTTGTAGCTTCTGGAAAGTTACTCTAGTGCCTGGAACCCTTGTGGAATCATATATTGCCCTAGGTGTTCTTTAGGATTGACTGGAATGGTCCTGGTTGGGGGTTGGCAGGTTATGATAGGTAGCAAGGTCTACCTGAAGCTTGTGTAAGAGCAACCTCCAGAGTAGCCTCTCAACTCTATTTGAACTCTCTCAGCCACTGATACTTTATTACTTACACTTCTTTCCCACTTTTTGATCAGGATGGAATTGTTGTTCCCACAGTGCCAGGGCTGGATTCATCCCTGGGAATCATCTCCCACGTTGCCAGGGAGACTTTCACCCCTGGATGTCATGTCCCATGTAGTGGGGAGGACAATGATTTCACTTGCAGAGTTGGGCTTAGAGAGAGAGTGAGGCCACATCTGAGCAACCACAGAGGTCCTCCAGAAGTAACTCTTAGGCATGCTTATACGTAGTCTCAGCTTCTCTGCTACCTACATAAGCTTCACAAGAGTAAGCCTCATGATCGAGGGCATGGCCTATTCATTTGGGTGTCCCTAAATTTTGACACAGTATCAGAGAGTTCCCTGATGGTAAGGTTTAATAGTTGCATATTCTTTCTTTCATCCCTCACGGGACTTTGCCGATATTTTTGGATTATCTGCTTAATATACTCTAGGATATATCCAGGCATTATAATAATCTATACAGGATTGAAGGACCTCTTTCTTTTTTCTGTGCTCCCTGTGCTTCAGTTGTTCAAACAAGCTATACAGATAGGTTGAATTAGATTATGCACCACAGAAAATTTCAGTTCCAGACCAAATAAACCTTTCTTCCATTGGTCTCAAAGAGTATGTGTGGTTCTAAACTATAGACACTGTCTTCCTTTCCCGTGTGCTCTGAATTACTTTAACCCCAACCTGATCAACTTTGCTCTCATCTCTAGATATCAGGTTATATATATATAAAACAGTCTCTCGAAATCCAGAAATAATAATCACCACTTCAGACTTAATGTGTCTGCTCTAAAAGCTTACAATCCAGGCCCCTGTTTTCTTATAGGCATTTTCTAAAGGAGACCACACCATTGTGTCCTTTTGTTTCTGGCTTATTTTGTCTCACCAAATGTCCCACATGTTCATTCACATCATTGCGTGCCTCACAACATCGTTCCTTTTTGTAGCAGCACAACCTTTGTTCATAAATATACATCATCGTTTGCCAGTCTACTTTTCCGTCAGTGCATCCTTCAGCCACCTGCATTCATCAGGCATCATGTATAGGGCCCAAAGTCCACAGTCCATCAACATTCTCAATTTTAGGTAATTTAATTGTTTTCAAGAGAAAGAAAACCAATAAAAACACCCTCACCAAATAGGAAAGCTAAACCTCCTCTTAATTCTTGTCCCTCACCCCATTGTTTACCTCTGCTGTTGCTGTGGTAGTGCTGATGGTTTCCATTTGAACATAGCTCATAGCATGCAATAGGAGTTTTCCCCCTGTACCCTGGACTTAAACATTCATTTTTTTTTTACATGGGCAGGCACCGGGAAATGAACCCGGGTCCTCTGGCATGGCAGGCAAGCATTCGTGCCTGCTGAGCCACCGTGGCCCACCCCTTAAACATTCTTATACAAGAATCATGTCTTTGACGTAATTCTTGCAAGAACTAATTCATACTTCTAGTGTTAATCAGCGGGACTCGTAGGTCTATACAACTCCTTTCAATCTTGTTCATCCTCAGTATGACAATATTACTTATAGATCCACTAGAGAACCACCTTCACTCCTATCTATTCCCTTGTATTGGAGTTCAACCTCATTAGCTAAGCGTTCACCCATCTCTAAGTCCCCTATATCCTGTATTGTAATCCTCTGATTTTACCTTTACCATGGTCATAGAAGTGGAATCATACAGTATCTGTCCTTTTGTGTCTGGCTAATTTCACTCAGCATTATGTCCTCAAGGCTCATCCATCTTGTCATGTGCTTCAGGACATCATTTTGTCTTACTGCTGCATAATATTCCATCGTACGTATATACCACATTTTGTTGATCCACTCATCTGTTGATGGGCATTTGGTTTGTTTTCATCTTTTGATGATTGTGAATAATGCTGCTATGAACATCACTATGAAAATGTCTCTTTGAATCATTGCTTTCAGCTCTTCTGGGTATATACCAAGTAGTGCTATTGCTGGGTCATAGGGCAACTTGATATTTAGCTTCCTAAGGAATCGCCAAACAGTCTTCCATAGTGGTTGCACCATTGTACATTCCCACCAGCAGTGCGTAAGTGTCCCAGTCTCTCCAAATCCTCTCCAACAGTTATAGTTTCCTGATTGTTTAATAGCAGCCATTCTTATAGGTGTGAGGTGGTATCTCTCTGTAGTCTTGATATGCATTTTCCTTACAGCCAGTGAAAATGAGCATCTCTTCATGTGCTTTTGAGCCATCGGCATTTTCTCTTCAGAAAAATGCCTATTCATGCGTTTAGCCCATTTTATAATTGGACTGTTTGTTCTTTTGTTGTTGAGTTGTATGATTTCTTTGTATATACAGGATATCAAGCCTTTGTCTGATATGTGATTTCCAAATATCTTCTCCCATTGAGTTGGCTGCCTCCTCACCTTTTTGACAAAGTCTTTTGAGGTGCAGAAGCATTTGATTTTGAAGAGTTCCCATTTATCTATTTTTTCTTTTCTTGCTTGTGCTTTGGGTCCAAAGGTTAGGAAGCTACCTCCTATTACTCAGTCTTGAAGATGTTTCCCTACATTTTCTTCTGGAAGCTTTATGGTGCTAGTTCTTATATTTAGGTGTTTGGTCCACTTTGAATTAATTTTTGTGGAGCATGTAAGATAGGGGTCCTCTTTCATTCTCTTGGCTATTGATATGCAGTTCTTCTATGCCCAATTATTGAAAAGACTATTTTGTCCCAGTTCAGAGGATATGGGAGCCTTGTCAAAAATCAGATGACCATAGATTAGGTGGTCTAGTTCTGCACTCTCGATTTGATTCCATTGGTCAATGCTTCTATCTTTGTGTACCATGCTGTTTTGACCACTGTGGCTTTATAATAGGTTTTAAAGTCAGGGAGTGTTAATCCTCCCACTTTGTTCTTTGTTTTTAGGATGCTTTTAGCTATCCGGAGTCTCTTTCCCTTCCAGATGAATTGGTAACTAGCTTTTCCAAGTCTTCAAAATGGGTTGTTAGAATTTGATCGCTACTGTGTTGAATCTGTAGATCAATTCAGGTAGAATTGACATCTTAACTATATTTAGCATTCCTATCCATGAGCAGGAAATGTCTTTCTACCTATTTAGATCTCCTTTGATTTATTTAGCAATGTTAAGTAGTTTTTTGTGTACAAGTCCTTTACATCCATAATTAAGTTCACTCCTAAGTACTTGATTCATTTATTGGTATTTGGAATGGAATTTTTTCCTTAACTGACTCCTCAGTTAGGTCATGGCTTGCATATAGAAATGTTACTGATTTTTTGCACATTAATTTTATATCCTGCCACCTTGCAGAATTTGTTTATTAGCTCAAGTAATTTTGCTGTAGATTTTTCAGGATTTTCCAAGTATAGTATCATGTCATCTGCAAATAATGAAAATTTTGCTTCTTCCTTTCCAATTTGGATGCCTTTTATTTCTTTGTCCTGCCTGATTGCTCTAGCTAGAACTTCTAGCACAGTGTTGAATAATAGTGGAGACAGTGGGCATCCTTGTCTTGTACCTGATCTTAGGGGGAAAACTTTCAGTCTCTCTCCATTGAGTATGATACTGGCTATTGGTTTTTCATATATTCCCTTTATTATATTGAGGTAGTTACCTTTGATTCCTATCTTTCGGAGTCAGGAAAGGATGTTGAATTTTGTCATGCTTTTTCAGCATCAATCAAAATGATCATGTGATTTTTTTCCCTTTCGATTTGTTAATGTGTTGTATTACATTAATGGATTTTCTTGTGTTGAACCATCCTTGCATTCCTGGTATAAATCCCACTTGGTCCTGGTGTATAATTCTTTTAATATGTTGTTGGAGTCTCTTTGCTAATATTTTGTTGAGATTGTTTGAATCTGTGTTCATTAGGGAGATTGGCCTGTAGTCTTCCTTTCTTATAGCATCTTCACCTGGTTTTTGTATTAAAATGATTTTAGCTTCATAAAATGAGTTAGGTAGAGTTCCTTCTTCCTCAATTTTTGGAAAAAGTTTGAGCAGGATTGGTGTTAGTTCTTTTTGGAATGTTTGATAAAATTCCCCTGTGAAAAGGCCCTGGGCTTTTCTTTGTAGGAAGATTTTGATGACTGATTGAATCTCTTTACTTGTGATTGGTTTGTTGAGATCTTCTATTTCTTCCTGAGTCAGTGTAGCTTGTTTGTGTGTTTCCAGGAATTCGTGCATTTCATCTAAGTTGTTTAGTTTGTTGGTGTATAGTTGTCATTGTATCCTCTTGTGATTTCTTTCATTTCTTCAGGGTCTGTGGTAATGCACCCCTTCTCATTTCTGGTTTTGTTTATTTGCACCCTCTCTTTTTTTCTTTGTCAGTCTTGCTAGTGGTCCATCAATTTTATTGATTTTCTCAAAGAACCACCTTTTGGTTTTATGGATTCTTTCTATTGTTCTTTTCTTCTCCCACTCATTTATCTCTGCTTGAATCTTTGTTATTTCTCTTCTTATATTTGCTTTGGGGTTAGTTTGCTGTTCTTTCTCATGTTCCTCCAGATGTATGGTTAAGTCCTAGATTTTTGCTCTTTGTTTTTTAATACAGGCATTTAGGGCAATAAATTTCCCTCTCACAGCCTTTGCTGCATTCCTTAAGTTCTGATAAGTTGTATTCTCATTTTCATTTGTCTCCAGATAGCTAATGATTGATTTCTCTAGCAATTTCTTCTTTGACCCACTGGTAGTTTAAGAGTGTGTTATTTAATCTTCATATATTTGGGGATGTTCTCATTCTTTGGTGGTTATTGAGATCCAGCTTCATCCCATTGTGATCAGAGAAAGTGTTTTAAATAATTTCAATGTTTTTTAAATTTATAAAGACCTCTTTTGGGCCCCAGCATATTACCTATCCTGGAGAATGTTCCATGAGCACTAAAGAAGAATGTATATCCATGTGTTTCGGGGTGTAATGACCTACATATGTCTGTTAGGTCTAATTCATTTATCAAGTTATTTAACTTCTCTATTTCCTTGTTGATCTTCTGTCTGGTTGTTCTATCTATAGAGGAGAGTGGTGTATTGAAGTCTCCCAATATTATTGTTGAAACATTTATTACTCCCTTCAGTTTTGCCAATGTCTGTCTTTGGAGCTCCTTGATTGGGAGCATAACTATTTATGATTGTTATATCTTCTTGGTGAATTGACCCTTTAATTAGTATATAGTGTCCTTCTTTGTCTCTTATAATGTCTTTACATTTAAAATCTACTTTGTCTGATATTAGTATAGCTACTCCTGCTTTCTTTTGGTTACAATTTGTGTGGAACATCTTTTTCCATCCTTTCATTGTCAATCTATTTGTATCCTTGCATCTAATTTGAGTATCTTGTAAGCAGCATATAGCTGGATTATATTTCTTAATCCATTCTGCCAATCTTTTATCTTTTAATTGGTAAGTTTAGCCCATTAATGTTCAAAGTTGTTACTGAAAAGGTGTTTCTTGTATGTACCATCTCATCTTTCTGATTTTATTTGTCAGATATATATATTCTTTTCCCTCATCCTCTTTTTATCCTTTAAGTTACCCTTAGTGGTTCTCTTCAATTCTGTGCCCTCCTCCAGACCTCCCTCTCCCTTTTTTTTTTCAGCTGGCAGAACTCCTTTTAGTATTTCTTGTAGTGCTAGTCTCTTGTTGACAAATTCTTTCAGGACTTCTTTGTCTGTGAAACTTTAATCTCTCCCTCAGTGTTGAAGAACAATTTGGCTGGGTACAGAATTCTTGGCTGGAAGTCTTTCTCTTTCAGGATCTTGAATATATCATACCATTGCCTTCTTGCCTCCAGGATGCTGGTTGAGTAGTCTGAACTCAGTCTTATTTGGTTTCCTTTGTACGTAGTAGATTAATTTCCTCTTTCCACTTTCAGAATTTTCTGCTTCTCTTCAACATTTGACAGACTGATTAGTATGTGTCTTGGGGAAGGTGTATTTGGATTTATTTTGTTTGGAGTTTGGTGGGCTTCTTTGACTTGTATATTTATGCCCTTTATAAGGGTTAGGAAGTTTTCCCCCATTGCATCCTCAACTACTCTTCCTAGCCCTTTACTCCTCTCTTCTCCTTCTGGGACATGAATTATTCTTAAATTTGCGTGTTTTGTTTTGTCTATCTCTTCCCTGAGATCCAGTTAAAATTTTTCCACCTTTTTTGCCATTTTCTGTTTTGGGTTCAAAGTCAGTTACCCTGTCCTCTATATTGCTTATTCTTTCTTCTGTCTCTTCAAATATGGTGTTATGTGGCTCTAATATGTTTTTTATTTGGTCAACAGAGTCTTTAATATCTGTGATTTCTGCTATTTTTATATATATTCTTTCAAGTTCCTCTTTATGCTCTTCTTCTGTCTTCTTGATCCCTTTATGTCATTTGCTATCCCACTTATTTTATTAAGTAGAGTTGTATGAACATCTTTGATCAGTTGTTCCAATGTCTCCTCTGGTGTTTTAATTTGATCATTAGGGTGGGCTATATCTGTCTGCATTGTGATATGCTTAGTGATCTGCTGCTGCCTTCGTCACATGTAGATATCTTGATTTATTTACTTTGGGAGTTGATTTCTTTCAGTAGTCTAAGGCCTTGTGTTTGCAGGATGGTTGTACAGCAGGGAGCACTTGTCCTTTCCCGAGAAAGTTTCCTGCCCTGTGTTAGACAACCAGGACCAGACCCTGTGTTCAGCCCACCCTCACTCTGGGAAGCAAGTCTGTCCTTCCTACAGTGTCCAGCTAGAGGGGCAGGCATTTATTGAGCGCTTACTGTGTGCAGGCCATGTAATAGGCTGTGATGGTTGGTTCTGGTGTCCGCTTGGCCAGGTAATGGTACCCAGTGGTCTGCTCAGGCGAGCAGGTGCCTGACGGTTAGGGCAAGGCTATTTCATGGCTGGCTGATACTCCAAAGGCTGGTGTATTACATCATCCCTCAGTTGATTGCATCCAGGGCTGATCACATCTGTGATCAACTAAGGTGCGTCTCCACTAGAGATAATCCCATCAGCTGAAGGCTTTTAAGGAAGGAGTGCGTGCTTCCCCTGCCTCTCCTGTGGGGTTCATCCAGACCCTTCATCAGAGCCACCGGCCTCACCGCCTGCCCTGCGGGTTCGGACTCTAGGTTCCCACCGTCGGTGAGACCCCTTTGTGAATCTCCTGTTTCCGGTTCTCTCCTGCAGGCTCTGCTTCCCTAGAGAGCCCCGACCCATGCCCAGGCCCTGCCTCCCTGAGGCCGCAGGTCACGAAGCTGCCGTTCCCACTTTCCACAGGCAGTTTTTGCCCCTGAGTTATAAGACCCGGCATCAGCGTCGCGGCCACAGGCCCCACTCGCTCCCCTCCCCGCCCGGCCGCCTGCCTCCCCCGGAATTTTCTGGGCGAGCCGCTTGGGGCCGTTGCCCTCCCCCCTCCCTTGGTCCTTCTCCATCAGGCCACCCAGATGCAAACATGCCCGCCCCCGCCCCCTGCCCTCCACCTGGCGCCCCACCCGCGACACGCGGAGACTGTCCCTGCGGCTGGCGATGGCGGGGGGGGGCGGGGGGATGCGTTTCGGATGAAGTGGGGTCCTGCCTACACGCGCTCTCGAGGCCGAGGCTCTGCCACTGGAGCCCCAGCTCCGGGCCCCGAGTAGGGCGGACAGGGGGTGCGCCCAGTCTTTGTCGCCAGACATGAGCGCGGTGGGGCGGGGACGCGCGCGCTGGAGGCCCACACGTGTGTGATTCTAACGGAGCAGGCCGAGCCCCAGGGCCGCGTGCTGCCTCTGCAAAGCCCTCTTCTGACGATGTGGCATGCACAGGTGCTGAGTGAGCCAGGAACGGGGGATCCCACCATCCCCCAGCTGCGCCCCAGACCCTCACCAAACTGTGGGCGCTCCAGAGACAGACAAAGGGAGACAGAAAGAAAGAGAGAGACAAAGGGAGACAGATACAAAAAGACAGAGGGAGGCAGAGACAGACAGAGAGAAACAGAGACAGAGAGATAGAGGGAGACAGAGACAGAGGGAGACAGTCAGAGATAAAGAGACAGACAGAACCCAAGGTGGAAGCTGCAGCCACTCTATAGCCTGACCTTGGAGGTAGCATCCTGGCACCTCTGCCCTCTGTCCTCTGTCTGTTGGCGTCCCTCCCTCAGACCCGCCTGCCTGCCAGAGAAGGGCCCAGGGCCTCACAGTGGCTCCCTTAGAGGCTGCCTCCCCCATAGCCATCGTAGCACTGAAAAACATCAGCGTGGTATTGCAAATCTGACATTAATTCTAAAATTTACATGGCTTTACTAATAACAGGTGGTGAAGCTAAAAGGAATTTCTCTAAACCAGCAATCAGGGTGGTGCAGTGGTGGCTCAGCGGCAGAGTTCTCACCTGCTGTGCTGGGGACCTGGGTTCGATTCCTAAAGCCTGCCCATGCCAAAAAAAAAAAAAGTGATCATCATCCCATAGGAAAGACTGCATTATTTTCCGTGATCTCCAAGAACATTATGCTACAAAATTGCTTTTGTACGAATAGGTGATCAGAGAGTATTCAGCCAAAGAAACGTAGGGAAAAAAGTACTATGGGGTGTGATAAGCGATAAATTAATAAAACATATGATGTCGTTTCCTACTTTGCAATATTTTACTGTATTTGAGTAATTTTGCGGGATTGGGGGTCATTTGTTGTGATTTCTTTCCTCATTCTATATGCAGTGTCACTCCTGGGCCTGTCTTTTCGTGTTTGTCATTTTGCATCCTTTCCCGTAAATAGGACCACCAAGTTGCAAAGCTTCAGGTCCCACTGACGGGGCTCTGCTCCAGGGCAAACGTCAAAGAGAATGAAGAGGAACTCCACCCGTGCCCAGAGCCCAGGCTGCCCCCAACGCGGCCCGCTCAGTGCAGGCGCCTCCGGAGCCCAAGCAGCGGCCAGCAGGAGCTGGTGGAAGCGTCTCTGTCAAAGCTCCAGGGACGTCAAGACCACAGGACGGGGCAAGCGGCCCAGGGGAAGGCCTGGGAAAGCCCTGGCTGCACCCCGGGGAAGGCCTGGGAAAGCCCTGGCTGCGCCCTGGGGAAGGCCTGGGAAAGCCCTGGCTGTGCCCTGGGGAAGGCCTGGGAAAGCCCTGGCTGCCCCCGAGCCCCGCTCAGGGCAGACCCCACCCCCGGCTCCATCGGGCTGCGCTGGGGGCTGCTATGTGGGGCCCATCCCTCCAGGCTACACCCAGCATGGAAGGCACCCAGCATGGACGCCATGGGAAAGCATCCAGGAGGGCTGCTGGGGGCAAGGGACTGCTGGCTGTGGGACACAGTGCAGGGCCTAGGCCTGTGAGGTCACTTTCCAGGGAGGAGGGGACCTCTGTATCCAGGTAAATAGGGAATAAAGCCCAGAAGGGCCAAGGAGGCCCCATGCTGTGGCCTGGTGCTATTCTCTCAACTCATTGTGTGGAGACGCCCTGAAGGGGAGAATTGTCAGGTCAATCTGCAAAGACTCGGAAAGGAGTTTTCTTTCTTCCCTTCTTTTTTACTTTTGTTAGCGCCTCGCCTTCAGGAAAGCCCTGTCACAACACTAGCTGGACATAAGCTGTTCCAGTTTGAATCTTGTAGGCCCCAGAAAAGCCATGTCCTTTAATCCTCATTCAGTATTGCTGGCTGGGAGCTTTTTGATTAGACTTGATTGTTCCCATGGAGATGTGACGCACCCAATTGTTGGTGGTGACTTCTGATTAGATGGCTTCCACTCAAGGTGGGGTTTCTTACTGGAGCCCTTTAGGAGGGAACTGTTTTGGAAAAAGCCACAGAGCCCACACAGCCAGAGACCTTTGGAGAGGAAGAAGGAAAATGCCCCCGGGGGAGCGTCATGAAGCAAGAGGCCTGGAGAGAAATCTAGCAGATGTCACCATGTTCGCCACGGGCCTTTCCAGCTGAGAGAGAAACCCTGAGCGTCATTAGTCCTCTTGAACCAAGGTTTCTTTCCCTGGATGCCTTACATCGGACATTTCCATAGCCTTGCTTTAACTGGGACATTTCACCGCCTTAGAACTATAAACATACAACTCAATAAATTCCCCCTTTTAAAAGCCATTCTGGAGCGGGCCACAGGAGCTCAGCAGGCAGCGTTTGTGCCTGCCACGTCAGAGACCCGGGTTCGATTCCTGGTGGCTGCTCATATAAAAAACAACAACAACAAAAAAGCCAGTCTGCTTCCGGTATAGCACATTCCAGCAGCTAGCAGACCAGAACGCAAATGTAAGAAACAGATGCCTCAGAATCTGCATTGCAGCAAGAAAACACTACAGTCTCAAAATGTCCAGGTTTTAACAAAAGATTACATAACATACAAAGAAACAAGAAGCAATGGCCCAGGCCACTGCAACTGTCCTGTAAGTCTGAAAGTATGTCAAAATGAAAACTTAAACATAAAACAAAAACACAATGAAACGCGATGTGTTTCCTGCTCTCGGGCAGACAAAGATTATGACTGGATGTCGGCCATGGGAAGTGGGCTGCCCACTCTTTCTGTCAAGTGGCCGTGAGCATGTGAGAGGTGCAGAGGAGGTGTCTCCGCCTGTGGGCACCCACCGCCCCGGCCCCCAGGGGGTGGGGCTGGGGACAGGAGCCTTGTCCATCCCGCCAGGATGTGAACGAGTCAGTCCTTTGAAATCTGATACTGCTCTGTAGTGCGGGCCATGTCATGAAAGAGCCTTAAATGAGAAAGGATGCGAACTCGCATCTGTGCCACAACCTCAACTTTGGGCAAAAAGAATCAACCGTTCATTCACTCGTCAAACATCCCTTCTCTATCTAGAGAGGGTCCGAGTCTCTGCTATCCACCTGCCTCGCGGTCCTGGGGGACAGCTGAGAGCAAAGACAAACACAGTCCCCGTCCCCATGGGCTTCCTTTCAGTGGGAGAAACACAACACAAACTCCCAATTAGCGAGAGACCTGGTGATACACAGACAAGGGGAAGATACGAATTCCCTCCCACCCGGCAATTCCGCTCCGCAGTGTATGCTCTGGAGAAAGTCTCCCACACGTGAGCAGGAGACAAGTAACGAAATGCACGTGGCAGTGTTCATTTATGTGACAAATGCTTGTGTGTGCCAACTTATCAGTGCTGTTTGAAACAGTAAAGGGAATACTGGGGGGTGGTAGGATAGGAATCTAGGTGTCCTCAACAAGATAATGGGTATAAAAAATATGATGTATTCATGGGATAGAATTCTGTGGAGACATTTCAACGAATAAATAAGAGCTCCATTTTCAACGTGAATAAATCGTGAGGACACAATATTGCACGATTTCCAGCAAGTCAATCACACCTCCCAATTATATTTTCCTCATTGCATCAGCCATTGTTTGTGATTCTCTTCCCTCTTCACTTGTTTACAGTGCTTGGTTGTTAGTTTGAGTTGCATCTGTCATAATTCAAACTTAACAAGGGGGGGGGTTAAATGAGCAGGCAGCTGCTGCAAATCAAATGCCAGCTCCCCAGATTTCTCCCCCATAGTGAGAGCTCATTCTCCCGGTATAATTAGGCTTGGTTTTCACTCTTTCAATAAGCATATAGGGATTTTTTTTTTTAAACCCACGCATTTGCCTCTGAAGGTTGGAAAATCAGTCTCTGCAGCTTTCTGCCCGCTCTGCAGTTCCCTCCCCTCCCCATGCCAGCTGCAGTTTCCATAGCAACGGGTAAGCCTGCCTCTGATTACTGCAGCAGGTACAGCTCTGGAATAAAGCAGAGTTCCTGTTACCAAAACTGCCTGGGGGGCGGGGGGGGGGGGGGGGGGGTGCGGCAGACTCCAGGAAGGATGGAACTGACCACCCCCTACCGTGCCTCCTCCAGGGTGGACTTCACTGGAGACCAAGTTTCTGAATTCTCCAGCAGCATCTTGTTGCCTAAAATCCCAACAGCGCGGGAGAAAGGATGGCTGGGGGAATTTAATTCTCCTGGAGTCCAGGGGAAGGTGGACCAGGAGGGCAGAGGGATAAATGTCAGGATGAGTGAAATATGTTCTAATCGTTGTCTAGACATTGGGATGTGTGTCAGCGGCTCCTGGGAACTTTCTAGAAATGGGAGCTTTCAGGCTCCACCCAGACACAGAGTCAGAAACCCTGAGGGCAGGACTGGTGAGCTGTGTCTGCTGAACCCTCCAAATGACTGCGATGCTGCCCAACTCTGGGGAGCCCTGGCCTGCAGTGTGGACTAACAATGATTTTCTCAGGACACACCACTCCCCTGCCTGTGAACTGTCTCCCACTTACCCTCAAAACCCCTCTCCACTGCCCTGAAGCCAGCTGGGTCTCAAGGCTTGTCAATTCTGCCTCAGAAATCATCTTTCAGCAGCCTGCTCTGTTTGTTTCTTAGCTCAAGATACCACAAAAACAACCCTAACGATTCTTCTTCCTTCTCAAAGGAAAATACTGCGAAGCCACCCTTGCTGCACCTTTCAGTGGATTCCTGTTGCTTTTAGGATGAATTCTGCCCTGCTTAGCAGTGGCGAGCCCAGATTCTCTCTGTAGAGTAGCCTGAGGTGGTGGCTGGGTTGGGACAGGCTCTGTGCAATGGGCCTCACACTGGGTCCATGCAAAGCTCTGAATCCTTAGACCCTACACCCACTATCAGCAAACTTTTTCTGTAAAAGGCCAGACAGTAAATACTTTAAGCTCTGTGGATCATATTGTCTCTTCCACAGCTGCTTAACTCTGCTGCTGTAGCAGGAAAAGAGCCATAGAGATACCTAAAGAATGGGTGTGCCGTGTGCCTGTGAAACTTCTCTATGACACATCTCTCCACCCCCTCATCCCTGCCCCCTCGTCTCTCTCCCAGGCCCTGCAGACTGCTCCTTGCTGTCTCCTCAATCCACTGTCTTTGGGCTTCAACTATTTTTCCTCTCAAGAGTCAAAGTAGATTTATCAGAGGAAAATCTGGCCATGTCCACCCCTGCCCATAACGTTGCAGTGACCCTCATTGTTCTTTAAACGTCCAGTTCTTGAGGACAATGTGCAGCCAGCTGGAACTCCAGGTTTTCCACGCAGGAGGGCCTGGGGTGGGGTACGGTTTGGTTGGAAATGGGGAGTTCTGGGCTGGCCTTGCTGCTCTGCTTGCACAATGATCTTAGCTGTTAGACAACCTACCCACCGAGGAAAGCACACAACTCCTTTGAATTCATATATTCAGAGATGTATAAAAGTAGATGTAGAGGAATTAGTGAAATTTCACCCTTTTTTTGAGTTATGATTCCAATGTTTGTGTAACTGAGTTCAGTAAGCATGTCTGGAAGTGGAGCGCTGTATGTGATAAACACTTAAACCCGCATAGATGAGGAAAACTGGGAGACGTGGGCTGTGATAAGCTCTTGAAACAGGCATGCAACTCGTCTGAAAATGAGAACGCAGGATTTTTACCCCTAAAACCAAAGAAAACCAGTTATGCACATACACAGCCCAGGTATGTAATCTGCAAACAGCTGATTTGTATTTAATCTTTTATGACTTACAAATGGACATTGGCAGAATACTGGCCACGTTGTGTTGCTTCTGGGAAAACCGTTCCCTTCCTGAGTTGAATGTCAACGTATAGAGAGCTCAGACTCAAGTTGGACATTCTTTGGTTATTAATCAGGGGAAAATTCCATGGTGGGTGGTTGCCCTGGGGTTTTCTTTGGCAACTGGACCAGGCTGACATTCTAACAGCTAGTTTCCAGAGAACATTTGCTATTTTTCAGAAATAATCACCTCCAGTGGAAGCCTCCAGTGTTCCATTTTGTTCACATGTGCCTCGTAGCTGGCGAGCTGGCTGCTGGCGCGACCTGGAGTGAGTGCTGGGATGGAAGGAAGTGTTGGGGGAAAGTGGCTCCTCTACTCACTCACCACAGGTCAGCATGGGTGAATATTTGGGTAACCGTGGGGTGAGGAATGTCTAATTAAACATAAAGAAACCAACAAATATAAAATAAAATATTGATAAGTCTGTCTCCATAAATGCTGAAAAGATAGGTAGAGGGGAAAGCCCATCATGAACAAGACTTAATGGACAAGTGAATAAAAATGTCGTAGCATGCATAATCGAAGAAATCAGGCACTAATGTACAACGAGTACTAACAGGGCAAAAAGGAAGGGAAAAATGAATCTCAAAACAGAAATGTAGGCAAAGTATAGTCACTCGCATACACACAAAAGAACATTCAAGAAAAAAAAAAGAACATCAAGTGTTGAGAAAAGATGAAAAGACGTACTTCTTCATTTGGGATCCAAAAACTGGATCTCAAAATCAAAAGAAGATGTTATTTCCTCCCACCAGACTGAGAAGGATGAAAAAGCAATAATACCAAATGTTTTCAGAGATGTGAAGAAATGCACAGTGCCCCAGGCTAAGGTACAAGCCCAATTCTGGGAATCTTACCTACATGAATATTTGCGAAAAAATTACACGTCTGTCAAGCATCATTGCACAGGAGGCTGTGAAAATTGGAAAAAAAAAGCGTTTATACAATGCATGCACGAGGATAGTTACTGCATCAACAAGGCAGCATTTTACTGTCAGAAAAGTAAACGCCCTCCTTTGAAAAATAAAAAGGTTTTCAAGGAACATTTACTATCATGGTATATTTAACAGGGAGCGAAGCAGGGTGACAGCCCATACCTAAGCCAGCGCTTCTCCACTTCAGCACTGCTGACATTTAGGGCTGGATAACCCTGGGTGCTAGGCTGACCTGTGCATTTTGTTTAGCAGCAACCCTGTTCTCTACTCACCAGATGCCAGTAGCACACACACACCCAGGGCCGACCAGCAAAACTGTCTCCAGACACGGCCATGTGTTCCTTGGGTGGGGGTGGGGCAAAATCTTCTCAGGTTGAGAACTATTGATAGAGACCCTCACTTCAATTTTGAGGGAAATCATCCATCTGTCCATTCACTTATGCACAATCTAGGGCAGCTTGTCCAATAGAAATATAATGCAAGCCACAGACGTAATTTAAAATTTTCTACTTAGCACATTAAAGAATTGAAAAAGAAACAGGTGAAGTTGATTTTACTGATAATTTTCATTGAACTCAAATACATCCAAAATAGTACCATGTCAACAGGTGGCACTGGCCATTTGTCAAGGGCTCAACAGCTGCATGTACCACCATGTTGGACAAGGCCAAGCCAGAAGTCTTTCTGGGCACCTCTCTGCACCAGGAACTCTGTGAGGACGGAATACATGGAAAGGAAAAAGATACAGGTCCCCACACCCTGGAGCTCCCATTTTAGTGGGAGAAACAGACATAACCAAAGAAACTACCGCTTGTGGATGCAATCCCACATTATCTAGAAGGACTAAAGAGCTATTTCCAACTCTGCAGCAATTCCACACCTAGCAACATTCCCTAGAGAAAGTCTCCTCATATGGGCAAGAGGAACTGGAGCAGAAAATGCATTGCAACAGTCACACATCTGACAAATGCCAACCACATATCAGGGGCTAGACCAGACCCTGGACATATGACGCGTCACTGCCACAGTGAAGCCTAGAACCAGCCTAAATTTCCACCGCATGAAACAAGGTGAATCCATACATCGTAATATTTCCATGCACCTTAAGTGAATGGATGAGAAGTACACGGTGTAACCCCATCTTAAAAATGAAAAGATAGAGTACTAAGATCTGGTTGCAAAACAATGCCATTTTGGTAAGTTTGAAGCACGTTAAAACAGAATTTACTATTTTTAGCAATAATTTAGCAAAAATTATTAGCAAAACAAATTATTAGCAGAGAAGAAAAAAATATGTATTTCCATGGAAATAGTATTAAAACACACATGGGAAATGATAAATCCCAAATGAGGATGGTGGAAGGAGGTGGATTGGTTTCAAGGAGAGCCCAGGACCCTCAACTACATTTGTGCCTCGTTGTTACAATGTTGTGAAACAAACATGGCAGAATATTCAGATGTGGTATATAACAATAATAATAATTGGTAATAATAAAGGAAAGTAAAGAATCCTTAAAATCATGGTAAGTGCTATGATGGAAATAAATCAGTATGAGACAAAATCAGATGGGCAGAGGCCCAACTTTGGAGGTCAGGAAAATCTTCTCTGGTGGTATGAAAACGGGAGGTGGTTAAGGAGGCAGGCAGACTTTCCCAATGTGGGCAGGAGACCTCCAGCCAAGAGAAAGGCCCAGAGGTAGGAGTGAGCTTTGGGTGTTTAAGGAAATGAAAACATGTCCTTAATGTGTGGCTGGGGCTTCGGGATTGAGGTGGATTGGCCTCCGCTTGCTGACAGTTCTTCCGTGGAGACGTGGGGTCTGTGTCCTCTCCTCTAGCATTTCAGTGGGCCAGCGAGTGCCAACAGACTGTGAAGTAATGTATGAAGAGCTGAGGCTGGAGAGGATAAGCAGAGATCACAAAACCTACTTACAAACTTCAATGGCTTAACACTGATTTCTTATTCTCTTTGTATGTTCCTCTTGGGTCAAAAGAGGGCTCCCCTTGCCGGCGTCACCTGGGATCCTAGGCTGAAGATACAGGCTTCATCTTGCTGTGCCAGCTTCCTGGAGACGCCCACCTGCCATGCTCGGACACGTGGCCTGGGCGTCCGCAGGGCATGGTGGCTGCAGCTTGTCAGACTCCGTGCACGGCACCTCGGATTCCAAGAACAAGTGTCCCAGTGAACAAGGCAGAAGACACTTCTCCTTTTTATTCTGACCCAGCTCGGAAGGCCCTCTTATTGTCTGTAGAGCAAACTCAAGATGGAAGGCAGAGAAACAAGTTATGAAATTGTCGAGGGAATGTTTTTACCCATGCTTTAGTTAGGTTCACCGTGGGAGTTCAGATCTTTCAGAGGCTTCCCCTCACTCTTAAGATCAAAACCTACTTCCAACGCAAGGCCCAGATCCGTCGGTTTGTGATCTCCGCTCACCCTCTCCAGCCTTGATTCGCCCAGCCTCAAGCACTGCTCGCTTGGAGAGCTCCAGCCTCCTGGTTCCTTTCAGTTCTCTAAACACCCCAACTTACTGCTTGCCTTGGGCCTCTGCACGTGAGTGAGAGATGGTGGATGTCGGGCCACGATGATGGGGAGAGTCTGATGGGTTCTGTTTCGGAAGTAGACTTTGGCACACGAGGATCAGCGGGCAGGAAGAGGAGAGGAACGTGGTGGACAGAAACCCAGGGGTGGATTCCCGCCCGGAGAAGCTGGGCGGATGGCAGGGCAGTTGGGCACACCTGGCTGTGGCTGTGGGCCCTGTGTGAGACCCAGGGTGCATCGATGAGCTGCGCTTTAGGTGCGGGAGGTCTGTGCCCGAGTTCCGCATGGCCACTGAGCAAGTCACCCCGACTCCTAGTGGCTTGTGCCGCCCCAGCCTGCCACCCCCTCGCGGGGGACGGTGCCCCTGGGCTGGGTTTTGCTACAGAGCTGCGGCGGGGCGGCCTCATCTGCGGGCTGCTGGGGCCGGGTCGGCTGCAGAGGGGTGACTCGCGCTTGGCCCATGGGCGCTGTCCGCTGGGGGTGGGGGGCTCACCTGCCCCCACCCGGGCCCCTGTGAGAGCCGTGTGAGCGACTCCCCAACGGGGCACCCAGAGTGAGTGGCCGACTGAAGCGGTGTGGCCCCGGCTGTCACCGCCAGCCCCGCGGTCCCAGGCTGCCCTTGCCCCAGGGCCCCACCGCCTCAGTGGTCAGGGAGGGGCCGCCGAGGGCCGGAGCGCCAGGAGGTCAGTGCGCCCGGCAGAGAGGGAGGTGGAGGCAGGTGGGCGGATGGCGGGAGCTCAGGGGCTGGGGCAGGTCGGGGGTGGGGGGTGGGGGTGGCATATGAAGTCCCGGCCAAAACGCAGTCACCAAGGAGAGGGAAGGGGAGAACTGGACGGAGCCCTGGGAGATACCACCTTGGAGGCTGGATCTGGGAGACAAGACCAGCCCCAGCACGAGAGAGGGAAAAGAGGGTGACAGGGAGGTGGGGGGGGGGTGGGGGGAGAGCCAGGAGGTCCTGCAAAGGGGTGGGTGGGGAGTGTTGGCAGCAGTGGGGAACACTGGATTTTCTCCTGCTGCTGGGCGGGTAGAGGACTGAGCACTTGGAGAGGGAGGTGC
>PVIY010030199.1:0-31259 GCA_004026745.1 Myrmecophaga tridactyla
TGGATGGCCAAATATTACAAATGGTCTAATTTTTTATACAGGTGTTCCCCTTTCTCATGTCGAGTCTTCCTCAAAAGAATAGAAAATGCCTCAGCCCAAGGGATTAAAGTTTTCATATAAATGCCCCTCTCCTTTAAACAGGAGAAAGGGAAAATAACAATAATGGTCTCCTGAAGACTAAGTAATACATGAAGATGACCAGAATATACCAGAATAGAGTATAATAATTGTAAAGTGACATATACATCTAGGGAATTATGTGACCACATACATCTAGAACACCATGTTTCCCTACCTTATCTCATCATATGTTCAGTTTTTTTTCCTAATAAGAACATGGTGGTGAGATAAAGAGGAAAATCATTGCACAGATCCAATGATCCAGTGGATTTCCACTACTGATCCAGTTTCTTTCTGGGACTTGCCTTCTATGCAATCCCTTGCAGCCAACAGTAACTGGAATTTCCATGTTCGTCTTCTCTCTCTTCTTCCATAAATTGGCTTGATAAATAAGTATGTCATCTTTTTCCTGTTTGAAGCACATACTTTAAAAGGTAAAGAAAAATAATTCTGAAAATGGTTTCTATAAAAGATTCCACCCGGCTGTCTACACATTGTTTTCACAGTACAGCTTCCTGGTCCTTGTTTTAAAGTTTATTTTTAGCTAACTCTGTAATAAAACACTAGCCAGTTTGAATTCTTTTTCCAGTCTGCAGAAAGCAGTGGATTGACAGGCATTAAACGAGCTAAAAATAACAGACAGAATAAAATAGAATTTTAGATCTAGAAGTGGTCAAGAACATTGCCTAGTCCAATCCTGTTCCAATTCTTCTTACAGGCAAAGACATTAAAGTTCAAAGAAGTTAAATGCCTTCCCCCAAAGTCACACAGCTAAGACATGTTTGAACTGGGACATGACCCCCTATTTTCCACTAGTTGGCCAGTGTTTTTCCACTATAGAAAATAATTATAATGGAACAGCCAAGGCCAATGGCATAAAATTTCCATTCTCCAGAGGAATTTGCCCCAGAAGAATCCTATTTAGCCATTCTAACTCTGTTGTCCTCCTACTTATTCCTCTGTAATTATTATCATTAATTAGTATGTATTAATTTCTCTCTGTTGGGTAAACTACTTCACTGCACAAACTGATATTGTAAACCCTCTTGGAGATTACAAACTAAAAAAGAGAAAATGTGGCTATAATTGAAAACATTATTCTCCAGAACTTTACCAACATTTATCTTATCTTCTAAGACAGATCGTATGTCATGGCAATCAAGTCAACACCAGGGGCAAGACCCTTGAAAAGATGGAAACAGGTTTCCTTTGCTTTCCCTTTCTTCTTTTCATTTTTGCCCTCCCAGCCTTTTGTCCTTTGATTTTTTTTTGCTTTATTTTGAAGGATTGATTGACTTGTTTATTGATGCATTCAACAAATATTTGGTGAGTTCCTGCAATATGCCAGCCTTGGACTACACACTGGAAAATAGAAAGACAGAAAACAACACACCTGTCCTGAAGGAGCTTACCACCTGCCATTGGGGAGAGGAGACTTGCAGGATGGAGACCAGTTAGGACCTCTTGACAGTAGCAGTGTGTATTAGCTAGGGTTCTCTAGAAAAACAGAATCAGCAGCAGATGTCTGTAAATGTAAAAATTTATAAAATTATCTCACATAATCATGGGATGTAGGGTCCGAGATCTGTAGGGTAGGCTGCGAGCTGGCAGCTCCAATAAAGGCCTTCAATGAACTCTCAGGAAAAGCTGTCTGGGCAACCGTGGAGATGTTAGAGTCCAAGATCGGTAGGGCAGGCCACAAGCAGTCAGCTTCAATGAAGGTCTTCAGTAAGCTCTCAGGAAAGACTGGCTAGGCAACTGGGGGTTAGAAGAATCTACGATCTGTAGGGCAGGCCACGAGCAGGCAGCTCCAGTGAAGGTTCTTAGCCAACTTTCAGGAGAAATTGGCTGGCTGAAGCAGAAAGAGTGATTGTCTCTTCTGAATCCTCCTAAAAAGCATTTCCAGTGATTAGATTAAGCATCACTCATTGCAGAAGACACTCCCCTTAACTGATTGCAAATGCAATCAGCCATGAATGCCACCAACATGGTCATGATTTAAGCCCATGAAATGTCCTCATAGCAACATACAGGCTAGTGCTTGCCTAAACAGACAACTGGGCACCACCACCTGGTCAAGTTGATACATGAACCTGACCATGCCACAGTGTTTCCGGTCTCTGTCACATACATAGGAAATTATAATATTGTGTAGCACATCACAGGTCACTGGTGGTAATTCAGAGCCCTGAATGAGGTTACTCTTCCTAGAGGAAAATGAAGATATGTCCTGGCTGCCCCAGATCCTACCAGGCAACTCCAGGGCTGAAGTGATCAACATCTAGCCCTGTCTAGCTGACTGGAATATACTAAATAGACTTGGGAGAGTAGATGTTTGCCTGAACCTATAATGTTATAGTAAAATTAGAGAAAATGAGATAAATCTGAAAGATATTTAGGAGACAGAATTGATGCTACTTGGTGAGTGGCATAGGAGGGGAAGAAATCAAGGATGACTCTCAGGTTTGTGGCTTAAGTAAATAGGTGGATGATGTACCACGACAGTGAATATTATAGAAGGAGGAAGAACAGGAAAAGGAAGTTTAGAGGGAGAATGGCAAGTTTTCTTTTGGAAATGTTTACTGTGGTTTCTTGGAAACAGACTCTGAGATGGACAGTTGAATATATAAGTTTTATTGGGGAGTTCTCATAGGAGATATTATTTAGGATGAAGGTAGGAATTATCAGAGAGAAAAGCTGGCCCTACAATGCAGTTACAGCTGAAAACTTGGCCAAACATACAGGGAGTTTTGGAGCTTGGATGGTCCTTCATAGGACCCAAAATGGAGGCAAGTGGGACCCATACAAAGGCCGGTCCTACTTGCCTCCATTTTGACTCTGCACTGCCTGCAAGACTGCCTGCTATGGGCTGCCTGCTTCATAATCTTGGATGGGCAGATCTTAAAAGAGAGAAATTTTCAATGAGGGACACAACTATGAGGAGCCAGCAGCAGACACTTCAAGCAACTACGTTGTAGTGAGATGATGGGCCAACCCCAAAGAATGGATCTGGGTGGAAAACCACTTTATCTACCAGTCTGTGAAAAGTAAAGACGTCTAAGAAGCATCTTATACATTGTATACCAGAAGAAAGGTCAGTAGTGACTTGGCAGTCATTACTGTGTTGAAGATAAGTGACATCATGGGTGTGTACCAGTGAAAAGAGAAGAAGGACTAGAGCAGAGCCTTAGCCAATGTCAAACTTAATAGAAAAGATGAATAACTGGGGCTCAGAATAAAGGTGAAGAAGGAATGTCTATGGATGATGGAAGCTTGAGGGAAATTGCTCAGAGAACCTAAGGATGAAGAGCATATCAGCAGTGCCTAGTGTTTCAGGAAGGTTTCAACGATGTCCACTGGATTTATAACCAAGATATTAGTTGGGATTTGAGAGAAAGAGAAGTTTCTGTAGAGGTCTGGAGGCAGAAAGCAGATTGTAGTAGGTGAAGAGACAGTATAAAATGAGAAAATGTGACACATTGTGTGCAGATACCTCGATTAAGTTCAGTTCTTAAAGGGAGACAACAGGATGCAATAGAGGCAGTACACAGGATGGAAGCTATTTTTCTTCACTTTATTTTACTTTCAGAAGGGAAAGCTTTGGGTATGTGTAAGTGCTGGTGCAAAGTAATAGTTGCAGTGAAGAGAGCTGAGAGTCCATAAAGAAAAAGTAGTGAGATGACAATGCTGAAGAGGCAGATGGGGTTCAGATTCAAAACACAAATGAATACACCAAAAAAATGAAGTTTGAAGGCTCTGATGATGTTAGCTGCCTAAAACTAGAAAGAAACCTGAACTTTACTCAGGTAAAAAGCAGCTCTTTTGAGAACTACATAGTTAACATTTGATATAACCACATATAGGGTTTGATTCAAACTATACAAAATTACAAGGAATGCTGAAAAATATCCACACAGCACATACATACAAGTCCTCTGTGAAGCCATTTGAAAATATTACCAAATGCATTAGGTTTAGAGAGACAGTAAAGAGAATGCCCATCCATAGGAGCCCCTAAGTCCTCCCTCAGCTAGAATAATGCAGCTCATTTGAATAACCACGTTTTAAGCACTTGATATGTGCTAAGAACTAGAGGCATATGCTGTGGAAAGTGCAGTAGACTTGTATTTGGGAAAGGAGGACCACTTCTTGATATGTTGAGGATTTTCCGAGAAAATTCATTTCTTTTGAGAATCATTTTTTTTTTCCTGAAATCAAAATGATCATTTCTAGTGTTTGAAAATATTCACTGTATGATTTGGGCAGGTAATTTGTCGACATTTCTGGCCCTTTCCTTCCTCATCTTTAAAATATTATATGATGATCAGTAGGCTCTTTTGAGTTCTAAAGCTCTTGGTTGATAAGATGAAATTTTTGAAGTGACCTAGAAGTAAAAGTGTTGGTAGGAAAACAATGTTCTCTTGATACCATTACGTGGAAGTTAGAAAAGTGGAGTTAATTGCCAAAGTCACACAAATGGACAATTAGCCATGTGGCCTGTACTCAATTGAACACCTACCTCCCAGTCCACTCCCTGCCCTTTACTCTCGAGTTGCTCTAACCAGGTGAAGTGAGCAAAATCCTGAGTGCCACAGGGATGCCTTCAGCAAAAGAAGCATGGACTTTTTCCCTAAAGACACTGATTTATTTGGTATTTATTATTTTCAAATATTATTTGTGGATTAAAATTAAAAATGGCCTAGTAAAGATGGAATACAAAATTCACAGGAAATTGTTTAGGTAAGATGGAACTTTAAAGGAATTTTGCAAAAAGATTAGCTCAGGTTATAACACCGGGCTCTGTAGACACTTAATTTATTCTCCTATGCTCGTGTAAATATTTTGGTGCAGACAATCAATGCCCATTGAAAAATTTGTATGTCAGACAATGCCCCAAAACTCCAATGGGTAATGAACAAATGTGTACAATGGTGAATACATTGATTTCTTGATGACTCCCATTAACATAACCATATAGCATGAAACGTAGTAATTATCTGAGATAGAACAGGCCACAATCAGACAGTGCTCATCTTAACACTTTATCACCATTATTAACAATTTATCTCCTCGATATCATAGAACTAAGATCTCCTATATTGGGTATTTGCACCTGGTGAGGCTGAGAAAGATTATTCATTAAAGCCCTGGAGGAAAACATTAAGAGCTGACTAATACATTTTAATTTCATCTTTTAAATTTTTGTATGTTAATGTATAATGTATTAATACAATAGCACATATGATATTTACTCAAAAAATCACATGTGTGGGTATATATGTCCAAGTTTATTTATGGGGTCCACTATCAAAACATTTTAGAGATTCAAGCTCCGAAACAGCTTTCTGTGTTTTGATAGTAGAGTCCCAGTCTTTTGTTCAGTATTAACATTTCAACTTAAAATTTATCAGATTAAATTGTCATTACTTAAGCAAAGGGAACTGGAAAATTGCAAAGACGGACATCCATAGTTATGTTTTCCTTTCTTGACATAATAACCTCTTTGTGAATGGACATTTCCACACAGGACCTTGGGAAAAAGCATCACTCAATCAATATTTTAATGTGACAGGCTTTGCAAACTGAAGAATGTCAGTGCATTTTCTGTTAGAGTTACAGAGAGGCAGGAAAGGAAATTGAGGGAATTGGACAAATTTGACTAATGAAAACAGTATCTCTTTACCAGGAGAACTCAGTATTTTTTTATTGACATTTATTTAAATATTAGGTTTCCTCTCCCCGCTCCCCAGGAGGAAATTATTTAACTGTTTTAACTAACGGGGTGATAGACTTTTTACCCCACCCCCCACCCCCATATGTCACCTTACAGTGACAAATACTTAAAGAGGTCCAGAACAGCTTTACAATTTGTATCCAACATAAACCTATGAAGCCATAGTAAATTTGAGAGAAATACTTATCACTAAAGCACAAAAGAAGATAAAACAAGAGGGAAGCCGCTGGAGGAGGAAAAGAGCCTGGGATGTGAAGTAGCCGCCTGATTTAACTGAATAGATTACTATAAAGGTGGAGGAAAGAGACTTCTTCCTTGTAGTAAAGGAAATTTTATCACAACTAGTAGCTTCTTTGTGCCTTTTTCATCTCTTTCACCTCTATTAAAGAGGCAGGCGTTGAGTGCTCAGCCAGAAAGTAGCCCACCGAAGTATACCCAATAAGTGGTCTTTGATCTTAAAAGTTAAGCATTACGTTTGGGGAGATAAAACATGAAAATGTGAAACAGGGAGCAAAATCAACAAAGGCAAATTAGAGTTGTAGAAAAAAACAGTAAGTTTGGAATTAAAAGATAATGTTTTAAACAGAATCAGCTATTTTATATACCTTCCTAGTTGAGTATCCTGGATAAGTCTTTCAGCAACTTGGGTCTCATGTCTCTTTGGATTGGGGTCTCAAAATTCTATTTTGGTTCTAAATATTTATGATTTACTCTTCAATAAGCCTAAAATAATGGGTCATATTAAAATATTGAGGAAGGTATGTAAAATGCTGGTCTGTGCACCCTGCCTACACACAATGCAATGACTCACTGTAAAGA
Organism: Myrmecophaga tridactyla; assembly: GCA_004026745.1. Classification (NCBI taxonomy): domain Eukaryota; kingdom Metazoa; phylum Chordata; class Mammalia; order Pilosa; family Myrmecophagidae; genus Myrmecophaga; species Myrmecophaga tridactyla. Next base: position 6,674 of record PVIY010030199.1, read on the forward strand.
AGACTTCTGAGGGTAGTTAAGTGTGTGAATAGGACAGAATTAGCAAAGATTTAATGAGCCAGGGGTGGAATCGTGCTGACCCATAACTGAATTCTTAGCAGTCTGTAGGAAAATGAGGAAATTAAGAAGTTATAAAAAGTAAATTTGAATTTTAGTATTATTCGGTGTTTATTTCCAACCTGTATTTGTGCTAAAATAGCCTTTCGCCTATAAAATGATGGCAAAAGTAGATTATATATAAATAAATGAATTATGTATAATTTATATAGTTATTTCTTGGTAAATAAAAATAAAAGAGGCATCTCTGTGATACCCCAACCCCTTCTGATTACTGAAACCCCTTTTATTAACCTACGGAGAACTTCCTGATGTATTTCGAGTGGCTTTTCATTGACAGTGTAAAGGCCAGACTCTTATCCCAGCATGGAAGATGCTTTGCAACTTTACTATTTACAATCTTTTTAGCCTCATCTTCCAACCACTTCACCCTCTTTTCCCTGTATTTTTGCCACCTATGGTTTCTCAAGTGTGGTTGCAGGACTTCAGTTTTCAAATATGCTATACTCTGAATGTACCAAAATTTATATAATACACATATTCAGCTAAAAAAATCATCATGAAACCTACTCAGTTCCTTCAGAAACTTGAAACAGGGACATACATGTTGTTTAAGTATGTTAGTGAAACAAATTAGTGAATAAAGTGAAAATAAAAGATGCATCATCAATCTATAAAATAAAGATACTCTATGGTGGAATAATTCCTTTTTCCAGTAATTGAGTCTAAGGAGCAAAATCAGATGAACAGAAAATAATATGTAAGCGATGATGTCCTTAGACAATTATTTGCAATAGCAAAAATTTGAAACAAAGGAAATATTCCATGATTTGGAGGTGTTTAAATCAATTAGTGTATATGTATTAATGTACTCATTAAAATTTATGTTTCCAAATACATTATGTTTGAAAAAATATACTGATGATAGAAAAACACTTAAAATAGTATCTTAAATAAAATGAAAATAAAATTGTGTACAGTATGATCCCAATCATTTAAAAGATAAGCAGGGATAATTTGCTCCTAGGGGACATTCACAATGTCTCAAGACTTTGGTAATCTCAGCTGGAGGGATTGCTAATGGCATCTAGTAGAGGCCAGGGATGCTGCCAAACATCCTCTAATGTACAGTGCAGCCATCTACAACAAAGAAGTACCTGGTCCAAAATGTCACTATTTCCATAGTTGAGAATCTTATATTTGCATCTTTAAAATAAGATAATTGTATTCATTTCATAGGATTTTGTAAGGATTAAATTAATTAAATATAAGGAAAGCACTTAGAGCGGTGACTAAAGCATAATTATTCCATAAATGTTAATTATTATTAGCTATTGTCTATATTATAAGGAATAATTATAAGGAAAGGAAAGAGAGGAAATACACCAGAATATATCCTGATCATATCATAGGCAATGCCTCCCGCCCAATCCACCAGGAACATAGCTAAAGTTGAACAAGTTCCAGCAATGAGGACCATTCTCCATGGAGAATTATGGCCATATTAGTAAGAGGGTTTTCTTGAGTTTGGCTTTGGTAGGGTGATTTGTGGGAGGGTCTAATGAAACAGGGATTCTCTCTAGATTATTCACTGTCAAAAAGTGGGGGCAGGGCGGTGCGATGGTGACTCAGTGGCAGAGTTCTTGCCTGCCATGCCAGAGACATTCGATTCCTGGTGCCTGTAAATGTGAAAAAAAAAAAGTGGGAGCCATTCTATGATTATCTAAATAAATCTCATCTATAAGGAGGGCAAATTTACCAGTAACAGCTTTATCCTTGCTTTATAATTGGTCAGGAAGTGGCAGTCACACATTTTGGCCAAGAGAGCAGGGCTTTGATATTTTGTGAGTGGCACAGTGACCTTGTTTTTCTTTGTACTTTGACAAAATTATGAAGGGAACTTGGTTTATCTTATTTTATCATGTTCCAGAGAAAGTTTGTCTGCGGTTAGTGTTCCATGAGATTGTTCCTATCCAACAGGAGAATAACATGGTCTAGTTGTGTCAGGCCTGCTTGTAAATATCCAGACCTGCTCTATTCTATTTCTCAGTACTTTTCATTTTCTTAATAGTTACCTATAGTTTCCAATTTTTCTACCTTGACTTTGCATTATGTTTGTAGTTTGAACAAAAATACATGTCGATTTGAAAAATAATAATAATAGAGGGTATGCTCATGGAAAAAAATTAAAAGTCAGGTGGCCAGGATTATAAATAGAGATTATAATCTCTGTGAAATAGGCATAAGGAAACAATTGTGAAATAATTTGTACTTTTTCCAAATAATATTTCATGACCCTGCTTATTGAGGAGCCTGGGAAAAAGATTGAATGTAGCTATTTTTGATGCCCCACTTCCTAGGTGAGTCTTTTTATTTAAATAGTTGTACAAAAAGATTCTTAGTGGTAATGGCTTTTTAAATGAAATTAGGTTGCTTCCATAAGGGAGGATATCAAGTTTGGATGGCATGAATCCATCAATTGAATTTTAATTTATAAAAAGCCAAATGTAGTTTGTCTTTATTCTTTTAAAGAAAAGAAAGAAAATACATCAGACACATATTCAGTAAAATATGCATATCTTCAGGGTCTCACATTCAATAACAAGCAAAGAAAAAACTCAATAATTGTATTTCCTCTTTTTCAAATTTTCCAGTAATATTATGGACCAATACATTAAATCAATCATATCTTGTGCAACAACCAAAAGCAAGCATCTTCAAGGACATCTTTAAAAATATTCATGCATTCACTTTATATTCTGAATCTTTTTGAGATTGGTTTGGTGTTCTATTGAAATTTGAATATACTTTTAATTACTATACATTTTTAAATGTTAAAGGTAATATTAGCTGATTATAATAATTTCCAACAATACAAAGGAGTATAAAGTGAAAGGTAAAAAATTTTCCTCTTCTAATTCTAATCCCTAAAGTAACAACCTTCTAATTTGAATCTAATTATAATTACAAACTTTGTGGATTTCTTTAATGGTGTGAATACTTTTACATTCATACTTGAAATATCGATCTTCAGTTTGACATAATAAGACTGGGTATTCCATGAGGCCAGAACCATGCCTGACTCTGCTCCCTGCTGAATCATCTCCAGTACCTAGCATTATATGCACTTGCTCATTGGTTTGCATAACGAGGACACCTCCAACAGATATGCAGCAATTCCTTATCTCAGTAAACATATTTTCATGAATGAAATGATTCAGAAAGAGGAAAAATGTTACTCTTTCTTTCTACATCTACCACATTCTTTCATAAATACTTTGCAATTTAACTTTGTAAATATCTTCAAAGCACCCCTCCTCCTTTTTTTTCCCTTTTTCTGCCACTGCTGTAGTTCATTTCCTCATCATATGTAGTCTCGACTCTTCAAGTTGCCCAGAAACTAATCTCTTCTCTCTAACCTCCCTCACTAATCTCATCTCCATTCACTGTCCTCTCCCACATCTTTTCCTGGGTTGTCTTTCTAAAACATAGGTCAGGGCACCTCCTCTGCAACTCCTTTGCTTCCAAAATACAGGTCCTCAATTCTTAGTCATGCATTTCAAAGCTCTTTCTCTTGTACTCTCAATCTCTTTTCCTGGTTTTAACTACCCCCATTTACTGCTCCACAGCCTATACCCAAGTAATCATTCATTTGACAAATACTATGGTGCCTGAATTAGGTACAATTTCCATTCCTTTTCTCATATTTACTGTGCACTTGGATTTATTGATATTGTTACCTCTTCAGAATGCCCTTCTTTCCCTTCTCCATTAGGAGAAGTCTTTTTTCCTTTAAGATCCAGATATGTCTCTATATAAAAACATCCACAGTCGTCCAGATTGAACTCCTTGCTCTCTACTCTGCACTGAAAACATTTGGCTTACACCACCACTAAGTACTCTCCCTCTGTATTAGTGGTATGTGGTACAGGTCTTCCCCGTCTCCTTTGCAAGCCCCCACCCCTCTTGCCAGAGTTAGAAAACTTCTTATGTGTCAGAGCTTATCTGTCTTTGTGCTTCTTATAGCATGTAGGGAGTGTCTATTACCTGGAAAATCCTCAATATAATTTGAAGAGTTCTTTGCAGAAGAGAATGATGACAAATTGTCCTTAGTTGGTGGGGTGTACTAATAGAAGGTGTTAGAAATGGCGAAGGTCTGAGATGAAAGGATTGAACAGCTTCAACAACCGAGTTTGCCTAATCTAATCAGCAAACTTCAAAGGCAAGATGTCATTTCCAACGCTAGAGAATAGGAAGGGAGAAAGAGGTGATATTACATGGAAAGTCACATTAGATTCTGTGTATTCTTTGAGTGCAATGGCCAATATGAATGATTTTTTTACTTCTCCCTTCCCTGGATCAGTGAACCTCACCCTCAAAGAATGGGGTAGAGCGGGGTGTTAAGGTACCTTAAGGAGGCCTGAGAGGTTGGTCTCACTTTAGCTCATGGATTTTACATAATGAACAAGTTCTGTTCTACCTTTACTATGATGGTCTGAAATTTACCTTCTTCCCAAGCATCATTTGGGAAACCAGAATAGATTATCTGATGGGTCCCGTCCAGTGCAGATATTTTGTAATTAACAGATTCTATTTATACCAATAACTATTGAGAGTGACTGAAAGCTGTAGGATTAAGATATTCTTGCCCTCATTATTTGGAGTTATTTTGAGGTGAAAGGTCTCGTTCAACTGAAAGATCATAGTACTCATGTTCCCTGACATTTATGGCAGGTTTTATGTTAAGCTTAATATAATCTCGTTTGAAGTTAGGAGTTGGGTGTTACTCATTTTTATTTTAATCCCTTCTTGTCATTTATTGTTGTAAAAGTTCTCTGATCTTTTGTGATAGTTCCAGTAGCTTAACATTTACAAATGGTTGTATGTGGATTTTTTTGGTTAATGCACTGACAGAAGATGTTACAAATGGAATAATCATATGGTATTTGAAACACATGAAAGGTAAAATTACTAAACCCTAAAGGAAATCTTTTCTGATTCTTTTTAGTTTCCTTAAAGCCTTTTAAAAGCAAAAGGCTTTTTTTGGGTTATTTTCACTGGACAAAACTTACTATTATAGGCCTCTTATTCTGAGTTGCATGGGGGGATTGTAGGAAAATGGAGAGAAGTAGAAAATAGTTAAATTGTTCTTTCAAAATTGCTTCAACATCTTTATGGATTTTTTTTCTATTTTATTGTAACATCATAAACACTTGGCTGTGAATATATTTCAGCCTAAATTAACTCAGTTATCCATGCACCAGAGATATTGCAAATACTTTATAGTTGTCTCCATTTAATGTCCTTATACAGTTATTTCTAGATGAGGATTAAAAGTTGTGGGGGTTTTGTTACTTAATTGTGTGGGGATTATTGAAGAAATTAAGCAAGGTGATCCAGCTGTGTTGAGCAGGTGCTTCTGGTATCCCACTAATAATACATTTTCTTAATTAACATAAGCAAGTATTGTTGGCATTTTGGCACTGAATAAATTCCAGTTTAAATTAAGTCTGGAGATATGTAGATATTCTTAGCATTTCTTTGGACAAGATGATACATAGTTTCAGATTCAGAAAACCTGAGTTCAGATTTGCTTTTGGCCATTTACCTTCTGTCTGTCCTTATGTAAGTCACTTCTTCTTCAGGTTGCCTCACCCGTTGTCTCAGTTTGCCAGGGTTGCTATGACAGACACCACCAACCAGTTGGCATAAACAGCAGGAATTTATTGTGGCATAGTTTTGGAAGCTAGAAGTCCGAAATCAGGATATCTTTCTATAAAATCCGTAGTTTTCTGGTGATGGCTTCCTGTCAACCTCGACTGTCAAAGGAGTTTCCTTTGGTCTCCTCCCATCCCTTCTACTCCTGCTCAGTTGTCTGTCTCTGTTTAGATTTTCGATCCCTATAAGGACCTCAGTCATATTGGCCCACACTGAGTTTGGCCTCATCTAAATAATATCTTCAAAGAGCCATTTACAAATGAGTGCACAGCTATAGGACCACGGGCTAGGACTTGACCATGTCTTGGGGGGGCATGGTTCATTCCCCAAGAATGGTATAATAATTTTGCCATCCTATCATATACTTCCATAATACTTTATAATTTTAATTTAGCAACTTGTACATTTTTAGATTCATGTATTTGTGTAATTATTTCCCACCTGTAGGCTTTCTCTGTAAAGTGGAAGTTCTTCAAGGGAAGGAATAGATTGTCTTAAATGTGCACACCTTAAGGAGTAAGTCGAACTCTGGATATTTTCTGTGCCTCCACCTATCAAACAGTCATCATCTAGACAGATTTCATATCAGTAGGGACAATCATAAGAAACACATTTAGGTTGGCTTTATATTCTGTGTGTGACAACATTTCACATGTTATTTGGACTACCTTTTGTTAAAAAATTATTTGATACTCTCACCCCAAGAATAGCTCATACTAGGAACTATTTTTCTGGAAGCATCCAATGAAATAGGAGTGTCCAATAAACATCTCACTCTGAACATTCATCACATTGAAATGTTTTGGGCAGAGTGATGGGGCGTTTTACTGATTTCCAAAATATTTTTAATTTCCTTGATATGAATGTCAGGGCCATTTTCTTTATCTCCTTGTGTTTAATGAATCATGGGGCAAACATGGTTATCAGATGGGTGTACAATTTCTGGAAAGTGTAGTGTTATTTATAAACCCTCATGTTGGCTCATACTAAAAAATGTGGAGACATTCAAGGTGAACACTGTGAGAGGCTAGATTCGTTATTCAATGTTTTTCCTTGTCATCCATCATATTCTCTATCTCACTGCAAAATATCAGGGCTAGGAAGGACCTTTCAGGTTACTTGCACCTACATTCTCATTTTACAAATAAGGAAACAACATAGAGAAGTTAAGTGAGTTTCTACCAACAACCACTGTTAGAGACAAGATGAGAAGCAGAAGCCAAACTCCAAAGTTCCCATATTATCTGGCCTTTGCCTTTCATTTATTTCCTATCTGTCTTATCCTGTTTTACCTCACTTTAGCCACAGAGGCCTTTTTCTATCTCAAACCCATCAAGCTCATTCCTGTCCCAGGCATAACAATACTTGCCAGTTTGTCTCACTCAAATGCTTTGTTTCAGATGTTTTCATGGATCCTTGTTATTTTATCAAAAATTAATACCAATCTCCACATTCCACTCTATTCCCTTTTCCTTCAGCTATTTATCAGAAACTGTTTGTTCATTTACTTGTTTATTGCTTGTCACTAACATTGGATGTAGCCCCACAAATACAGTGAATCTTGTTCTTCTTCCGCCATTTCCCCAGCTTCTAGAAAAGAACATGGCGTAATATAAATGGTCAATCAATAATTATTGAATTATTCTTACAGCCTGGTACATAGTGATCAAGTGCATGGGCCTTGGCTTTAGATGGAACTGAGAGCCTTGACACTTCCACAGGTGTGTTCCTTGGACAGCCAATTTAACCTTCCTAAGCTGCAACTTCCTCAGTTGCAAAATGGATGTAAAAGGAGTACCTACTTGAAGGTTTGTGAAGGTTAAATGGTATGATATCAATAAAGCATTTGCCAATGCCTGTCATTAAATAAGTATTTAAGTAAACTTTACCCATTAAATTATCCTTTATTTTTACCCATTAATATTATCCTATCAGTCACCCTCAGGTTCAGGAAATTCTCACTGATTGTAAGTGATGGAACCCAACTGTGAAATCTCACAGAATTAAGGGAAAGCTGAAGAACCTTGCTTAAAATGAACAGGAATTGGAGTGAAACCATCCTAGGCACAAGGAACATTAGGGCATTGCCATCTGGAGGCATTATATCTATTGCAGCCATCAAGGATCAAATTCCAGGGAGATTGTATCATTGATCACGCTTTGTTAGGAGCGGGCAGGCTCCTTTCTTGAAAGTTTGACTAATACAGAGCATCAGATGGGGACTGAGTGGTTGCCAAACCAAATCACCAATTCAGGTTAGAGACTGTTGCCAAGTGCAGAACCCCATTAAATCAGCAGCTGCCTTGGTGAGGAGTATTTGATACCTGCATTTCTGGAAAGCTGCTGAGAATTTATTTTCCATGATGATCAGAAAGCCGTGAAAATGGCCTGGCTTCTTTGGCATCGAGCTCACATCCCCAGAGCTGTGTCGGCAAGAGGCCTCTTTAATGATCTTTTTTTTTTTTTTTTTTTTTTTTGCACATAGCACTGAACTATGGAGGAAAAGAGTTCCCTCAAATCAATACACAAACACATTTAATATCCAGCTAGTTGACAAACTGAATAACTCATGAAAAGTTGTAAAAATGTGTATTTCCAACTTGGTAAGGCTTTAAAAAATTAAACAGCTCTTGTTTGTTTCTTCCTTTCTTATTTGACAGTCAGTTGCTTTGCAAAGGAGAAACTGTTGGTAATTGGGTTGTTTTGTGATCAATAGTTATTCAGCATTGTAGTGAAAAATTGTCATTATTTTCGGTGATTCAGTATCTGAACTTTATTCCCATGTTTGGAAGACTCCTCACTCCATGATTCAGGATGGAGGTTATAGCCTTTCTCCCAGTATAGTTATAGAAGCTGAAATGTTGGCAACTTGTTTTCCCATTACAATAGGATGGGCATTTGGCCACAGTCTATCATTGGTTGGTTGGTTGGTTGGTTGGTTGTTCCTGCCCCAGACTTGGACCATGGGCTAATGACAGGATGAAACTGGGGCCTAGAGCAATGTATATGGAGGCATCATTTGCAGGAAAATAGGGTTCCTGGGGCAGAAGCATCAGCACCCAATGTTCATAGCTAGATGTATTTGTGGTTTAAACTACCATGCCTTGGGGATGTCATCACCACATTTTCTATAACTGAATTTGGGGCTATATATCTAGTACATGGCCCCTAGCAGTTTATAGAATCCTCCTGCCAATTCTGTGAGCCAACCAGTACCCTTTGAATGAATCATTTTTCTGTTTAATTTAGCCAGAATTGTTTTCTGTTGCTTGCAACCAGAAATCCTTTCTGATATAAAGCATGTTTTTACATATGTTTTCTTACTTACTCCTTATGACACTTGAGTGACTTTGTTCATTTTTTTATTCATTCTTCCCTTCAAAAAATTAACTTATTTAATTTATTCAAGATATGTTTGCTGAAAGGCTAATCCTTACCAGGCACTGTCATTGGGACTCAGCCACTTTGGTGAACAAAACAAACTTCACTTTTATGGGAGGAGACTGCTGATAAACAAGTAAACAAATGAGATGATGTCAGCCAGAAATAAGTGTAATGGAAATGGAAGAATAATGAGAGAGGGAGAGTGATGAGATGGACTTAATGAATCTGTTGAAGCAGGGAAGAAAGAAAAAGTAAAGTCCAGAGTAGGGAAGAGTTTTTGGAGAAAGAACTTTGGGGAGTCTGGAGCACTTGAGATGGGCCTTTTGGGGTGACTACTGTGTAGGGATGAGCAGACTTGGGAAGAAGGATCTACAGAGCACAGGGGAGCAGTTTTGCTAAAACAGGTACAGTCCCTGCCTTCATGATGCAATTTATTGTGGAAGATGAACAAGTAGATAAGTCTCACTCATCTAATGAGTTGTGATATGGGACTGCATTACAAGGAGATCGAATCTTTTCTGGGGATGGGGGTGGTCAGGGAAGTTTTGCCTGTGGAATTTTAAGTGCTGAGAATAAAGGAGATGAGAAAGGAGCAAGCTGAGCTTTACAAGTTTAATGGTGTGTTAGTGTCCAAGTCAGGATTTGAACTGAGCTCTCCTGTGCACCAGACCCAATGCTCTTCGTTTGTACCACAACGATGGAAACAATCTCTAGTTATACACAAACACACACATCCACGCACAGAGACACTCAGGGGCTACATTTTTTGTTGCCTTCTTGGCTGCTGGGGTTCCCTATGTAGGGGAAGCAGTGATTGCTAATGACATTCCTCTGGCCTGTGATACTTAGATCACTTTATCAATCAAATGTGGCATTTGGTGGCAGCCCTGCCACCTGTCTCTTTTCATCAATGTCAGAGTGTATTTCACTGCAGGCCACAGGTGCCAGCTGTCAGCCTGAAATAAACTGGGGTCTGCCCCAGGATAAGTGTGCTTAGGAAATTGCTACAGATTGAATTTCTCATGTGACAGCCCCTTCTGATTTCCTCAAAAAAGGAAAAACAAACAAATTATAGATGAGTAAACAAACATGCGACTGTTTACGAGGCATCAGTCTGGCTGTTATTGGAGCTTCATTAATCACCCTGCCTTTTTCTTCCCTGGTCTACCCCTCTCCTCTATTGGTCTTGATGCTATGTATGGTCTGTGAAATTCAGATGAACTTAATCGGCATTTGGTTAATTGAGCCACTTACCAAAGTGCTAATACTATGGCAGTGGTTTTTCCTATAAGGCAGTAGCTGTTTCCTACAAGGTGTGCTTTGATTTGATAGTTTAAGAAGGAAGGACAGGGAAACGGGGAGGAAACTGAACTAATAGATTCTGGTGCCCCATGATGACAAGCTCTATGTTATGTACTTTACAATACCGGTTCATATACCTTTTCCTTTAATCCTATCCATATACCCGCGTAGTACACTGTTATCCCCAGACATCGTGATCCCCATTATACAGATGCCATGACTGTCACACTATGTGTTTAAATAATTTGTGGAAGGATCCAACTAGTTAGTGTCAAAGTTGGGATTAAAATACCAAGTCCTACATTTTCTCCCCCTTGTCACTATACCCCATGCCCCTCACTATCTCTCCTTAGGGTCTTCATCACCATTATCATCCATCTGAAGCTGCCTGTCCACTGACAGACAGCCAGTGTCAGTATGGTGTCACCTTTAGCAGAGACCAAGAAGTCCCATGTCCCCAAACCAAAAAAAAGAGTTAAAACACAATTGATATCTTTATCACAGGTCTTAGATAAACTCATAAAGCATGTTGTGTATGACTGTATTTACAAACTGTTCCTTCATCCATCCTTTCCAAGTCTGCTTCTCCTGGCATAAGCAGTCACCCCACATATCTCATCTCAAGGGCTCTGGACTCCCCGCAGCTCTTTTTCCCCAAATTTATCCCTTTCTGTAGAAGCAAAAACAATAAATCTTTGGGAGAGTATAACCGAACCCAAAATCTCTAGAAAGTATCATATGCAGTATCTGGGATACTGTCTGTGTTGTTTGGAACTGTTAGGTACCCCAGAAAAGCCATGTTCTTCTAATCCATTCTTGTGGGTACAGACCTTTTGGGGGCAGGACCTTTTGATTAGGTTGTTTCCATGGAGATGTGACCTACCCAATTCAAGGTGGGTCTTAATCCTCTAGTAGAGTCCTTTAAGCAAGCTTATGAGAGAGAGAGCTGAGGGAGAAAATACCCTGGGAGAAGCTAAGAGAGAAAGAAACGCCAGAGACATTTCAGAGATAGCCATTGAGACCAGAAGCCCAGAGAGAAGGGCGAGCAGATGTTGTCATGTTCATTCCCTTGTAATAGAAGAACCCCGGACACCATCAGCCTTTCTTTAGTAAAAGTATCCTCATGTTGATGCCTTAGTTTGGACATTTTTTATGTCCTCAGAACAGTCAATTTGCAACCTAATAAATCCCCTTTGAAAAAGCCACCCTATTTCTGGCGTATCGCTTCCCGGCGGCTTTGGCAAACTGAAACACTATCCAAATTATTAGCCATAGACATACAAACGAATAGTAAAATGTAAGCTTACTCAAGGCAATAAACAGAGATGACCCTAGTATTATCCATATGTTGGAATTAGCAGACAAGGATTTTAAACCAATATTATAATTATGTTCAAGGATGTACAGAAAAATATGCTTATGGTGAATAGGCAAAGTCCATATTCTTTATCATCATGCCACATGGCCTCCCAACGTAGTAGAAAGTTTCCCAGATAACATATTTGAAAAGAAAGGGGCAGAGAAGTACCTAACCTAAATTCATAAGGGATGACAGAGTTGAGACCAAAGTCCCGATCATGTAACTCCCGAAGGAGAATTTTACTCAGAGTTTAGGAGTTCAGATGCTGTAGTGTGCCCGGATTTGAATCCCAGTTCTAGCACTTACTAGCTGAATAGCCTTAATAAGTTATTTAATTAATCTAAGCTTCATTTCCCTTAAATAGCTGCAATAAAAATTATTCATGCTACTGCATATAAAAATGCTTAGAAAAGTGCTTGGCACATAGTAAGTATTCAATAACATTTTAATTAACATCATTATTATCATTATCATTGTGCCATCACCCATTCTGATACAGAATCACGCTTTACTGATATAATTACTACATCAAGCCCTAAAAGAGGGAAAAATCTATCTATCACAGAAGTTTATTCCTTCATGTATTCATTCATTTACTGAGCATCTACTTTGACAAGAAGCAGTGCTTGATCTGGAGGAAATACATCTCTATAAAAGAATTAGTAATAACTAGTTCATAAAATTAAATGATTTTCAGAGAGGAGGACCAATAGGTTCCAGAACTAACCCCCCCCCCTTTTTTTTTCTAGTTTCTAATATTTGGGGCAGATGAGATAATTAACATTTTAAGGGTTTGTGAATCCCCTTGGAGTCATCAAATCCCTATTAGGGATCAAATCCCCATTAGGCCTCCTTTGTTTTATTTCCTCCTATAGAAAGCTGAAGCAAGATTGCATCCCCTTCCCTGGAAAATGTATACACTGACACAATTTTGAGCCGAATCTTAGGGGTTCACTGACACCTGAAATCTATTCATAAACTGTATTGCAGAGACCTCTACTTCCCTGGATATAGAAGGAGCTGCTTCAAAGTAGCCCATTTCACTGCTGAATAGCTCAAAGGTGAGAAAGTGCTTTTCCTCACTTTGAACTGAAATTTGAGTACTTGAAACTTTGGGGCATTAATTAAGTGGTCCCAATTCTGCCCTGCAGAGGGCAGCCTGCCCCACTCTGCATGACAGCACCCTTGAAGTATCGGAAGACAGTTACTAAATCTGTTCTGCCTTGGCCCTCTCTACTCGACTGCCAGGGTTCCTTTCAGTGGTTACCCACTTCTCCTGGTATCCGGGTCCTTCACCAACCTGATTGCTTTCTTCTCATTTTGCACTAGCCCTGGGGTTGTTTCTTTCATCACAAAAGTAATGTATACTATTGCAAATTAAACCAAATCAGAATACAAACAAATCAAAACCTATGGCATAAAAAAAAAGTAAATGAGTCTATATTCTCTGCTTAGACAAATCACATTCCTAAGAAGAATAACTATTAAAATCTGCAGGGGTCCTACCACACTGTGTCTAGGCATATATTGTGCACCTATCAGCACACATATACATATGATATTGTCTTTCTCAAATTAAATAACACTGTGTACTGTTCTAGAACTTTGACTATTTATTATAAACATTTTTATATTGCAGAATATAGATTACTTCATTCAACTACATGGTGTCAAAAGGATGCAGTCCAGAACTGAACACCAAGTGCTAATTAACATTGTTATATTTTTATTAATATATCAATTGGTAATTATAATAGTATTAATTGCTAATATATTGATACTTAACGTCATTTGATATTTTTAATTAAACAGTAAAATATTAGTAGTAGTAGCAGTAGTGTTAACTTAGAATGGGGGCTATGTTTGCCGTCATTATTGTGTCCTTCACTCAAAAAATATGTATTGAGAACCTACTGCACAAACTGCTGGGTTAAAGACATATACTATAAAGATACGAAACTTACACTCAAGAAACTCGTGGCCTAATGGGAAAGACAGATCATCTACCCAAAAATTACAAGAAAGTCAGATCATCTGCCAAAAAAAGATTGGACTGAATGTGTACCGAACTTTCAGTTATATTTGCTTCTCCTTCATTCCTGTCTTTTAAAATGATCTTTAACATATTCTTTTGAACTTAGGCAAATTTTTAAACAGTTAAATTATGTTTTATCTGCCCATGGGCATGCTATTAAAGATTCGGGGACCATGTGGAGGCTCCGTAAATCTCACCACATAGATAAACTTACCACATATCAAGGGTTTTTGTGAATACCATTGGTTTTATTCACTCCAATTTTAGATGCCACAAATAAATTACATCTACAAATGAAAAGTTACATGGATATAAATTTCAGTTTGTTTTGGAAAGGAACTAATATCATTTAGAACTTTCTGCAAATGAGGATTTTTGGAAAAAATGACTTCTGTGTCATTGGGAAAGTTCAAACAAAGTTTACGAAGTAATGTTTTTACTACCAAATACAGGGATTCTCTGAATACAGTTAGTATTCAGAATGTCTGGAAGGAAGGAAAGAGAGGCAGACAGGAGACAAAGAAAGGACCAAGGGGAGAGAGAGGTAGGGAGGGAGTCATCTTTAATTCGTTCAAAAATATTTATCGAACTATAATGTGACAACTCTGTGTTAGGTACCAGAAAACCATAAACATCAGAAGTGATTCCTTCCACTCCCCACTCTCTGCCTCACCGTCTATAGGATTTACAGGATAATGGAGGAGCATATACTACACAAAGAATTATACAAACATTGGACTACAATGGCAAGTGCCAAGAAAGGAGAGCTTCTGGGGTCATGAAAATTGTACAGAGGACAGAGCTAGACTAAAATGTAAGTGATAACTTTTCTCAAGATTTGAGGAAAGTCAAATGGGAGCTGGTAAGTGGAGTGTTTAAGTACCAGTGAAGATTGTGTGGCTGGAGGGTGCCAGGAAGCTTAAAGGAATACAACAAAGACCAGTGTTACTGAAACCCAGTGGAGTCTGGATATGTCGTTAGGGCTAGCTCAGGCCAAGCCTTGAAGGCCACACCAAGGATCTGGTCTCATTCCAGGAGTATTAGGGAATCCTGAAGGGTTTAAGGCAGGGGAAAGACATGCTGAGATTTGCTTTTTAAAAGCTCACAGTAAGTGCTGTCTAGAGAGTCATCTGGAATGGCACGGGTGGATGTGAGGAAGCAAACTGGGTGCTGTGGCAACAGTGCAGGTGAAATGGGCTGGGAGCACGAAGGGAAATGGTGACAATGGAGAGGAAGTGAGGTGGATGGATTTGAAAGATTTAGGAGGTAAATGGCCAGGGCATTGTGATGAACTAGGTAAGAAAAGGAGGTAATAAGTAGTGGGAAGGTGCCAAGGATGACTGTTAAGTTTCTGGGTGGTACAATGGCATAATGTAGGATTCACACGGTCAAGAAACACTGGCTATCAAGCTACAAGTTTCTAGGAGAAAAATTCTGCTTTCTGTTTGGGGTGTGTTAATTTTCAGATGCTTTGTGTCATAGGCACTGTGTTAGATGCTTTGCATAAATAATTTCATTTAATTCTCAATCATCTTGAAAGTTAGATATCATATTCACGTTATGGTTGAACTTTTTTTTTTTACCTTCAAGTAATACATTTTGATTGCCAATTTTTAGTAGTAAAAAGGTTTAGTAACAAAGGGAAACTTTCAATACAAAATAAGGTTTGTTTTCATTCATAGACTCCACTGTCATGTCTTGCCATGCCAAGTCAAAACTCTAGTAGCTTGCTTCGCTAAAAGTATTCCAAAAAGATAGGTAATCTGGATAAAATCAAGAAAATTATCAGCTTCTTAAAAGTATTTAAAAGAACTGAGACATTTTGCCTTGAACTGAAGATTCTGAAGAATATTTGTCAACCTTCAGAAACTGCTGTTCAGATGTCAGTAAGAGGATGTAGAGACTCAACCTTACTTAGCATTCGAGGCCAGTATACATAGAATGAATTTCCACTCCTGTACTAAGGAGTGCACGGGCAATTTAAGAATAATGATGTCTGCAACTTTAGAGGTAAACTTTAGTGTGATCACAGGTCAACAGCAGAACTGGACATGAAAGTCAAGGTTCAGACTTTCTCCACCTACCACTTTATCATATAAATTAAGTATGGAGAGGAATACAGGCACTCATCACTATTTAAGGGTGGGAAAAAGAACAACCTGAGGTCACACAGCTGGTTAGGGCAGAGCACAGAATTGAAGCTAGATGTGACTGACTTCTAAGTCTCTGCTATTTCTACTATGTATTTTCATGCAAGAGTTAAACCAAATGTTTTCCAAATAGTTGTGTGTTGATAAGTATGAAAGCCCTTTTCCTAGTGGTAATTTGAAACCTTAAGAAAAATAGCAATATTTTAATGCAAATAGGATTGTGACCTCCCTGATCTGTTCTTTCTCAATCTTTCTAGAGATGTAAATAGTCAGAGATTGATAGTCCTAGTTTAAGCAAAACAAGCATTCATGCCAAAACCATATAGCTGCAGTAGTTGGAAAGTTATTGTTTGTAGCCACAATAAAATCATCTTGTGAAATTCATCAGGCATCACACAGAAGAGTCGGAACATATCTTCAAAATGTTGTGGCCAGCCAAACCAGCTGGATCATTAACACATAACTACACATAATTTCACCCTCTGGCTGGTTGCTCTGGGAAACAGAACATAGTTGTCACATAGTGTGACAGTGTACTATAATTGTGAGGGACCTTTATGGACTCTGACAATATTGGACATTTTAAGGGTGATACAGCCAAAACCCATCATTTTGCAGATGGGGTCACAGAACCTGGCAGGAGAGATGACAAGAACATTAAAGAATGTAGTGGAAACAGGTCAGGAACCCAAGTTTCCAGTCCAATACCCTTTCCATTCTATCAGCAAACATGTATGATTGATCAATAGAGATCAATCATGTTCTTAATCAAAAATGTCCTTAATCAACCCTGTTCTTAATCAAGGATGAATAGATATATATGGAAAGAAAGATTTTCCCTTTAATTGCTACTATAGTGTAGATGCTTGACTTGAATTTTCTTATTTAATTCTTACACCAATCATTAGTATTATTAGGCACATATAGCAGATGAAATAACTGAGGCTCATATTATTAGTTCAATATTAGCATAGTCAAATACCTAAATTATATGTATAAATGATCTTGGAAATCACTTATAATTTGTGCTAGTTTTTATACAGTTGTTTCAGGAAAAGATGGAACTTTCTTGATTAGGAACAAGATTATAGGGGAAACCTTACTGACTTTCCTCCAAGCTGTAGAGATACTGTGATCTTTGGACCAATATCTGGTTTGGAATAGGGCTCATTCATCCTCTGGTTTGGGGATCTTGAGCAAGTTCTTTTAACTTCTCCTGGGCTCAGTGCCCTCATCTCTATAATAAGCATAAACATGTCTGTCTCTCCAAGGCAAAAAAAGCATTCTGAAGAAATACTTTTGAAAATCAATGCTATCAAGATAAAGAATCAGCACAGAGGAAATGGAGGTGGGCAAGAGAATGAAGGAGTCTCATTTGACTCTCCACCGATTATGCCCACGAAGCACAGGTTGGTACAGAGCAAAAAGATCTCCTTCAGGTACTCTGAATCCATGAGGGGGCAAAGAAGAAGGGCAAGATAGAGTGAAGGTTGAAAATATAGTCTTTGAAAAGAAGCATTCTTACAAGCTCTGTGAACTTGGGTGAGAAAAATAATCTCTCTCAGCCTCACTTTTCTTATCTGCAAAACTGGGAAAATGAGAACTGCTTCCCAGAGTAGTTATAAGGATTTCATAAGACAAAATTCTTAGGGTGAGATCTGTCATACAACAGGTATTCAGCAGATACATGCTGAGTATTGGGAGACTTCCCAAGTCAGAGGCAGAAGTTAGGAAAAAATGCATGTCTCTTAATACCCATTATGCCAGCTTGAAATTATTATGTACCCAAGAAAAGTCATGTTCTAATCTGATCAAATCTTGTGGGGCCATACCTATTGTTTAAAGGTGAAAAACTTTGATTAGATGGTTTCCATGGAGTTCTGACATGCCCAGTTGTGGATGTGATCTTTTGATTGGATGGAGATGTGACTACACCCATTTAAAGTGGATTTTGATTAGTTTACTGGAGTCTTTAAAAGGGGAAAACTGAACAATCTCCCTAACTTTTACTCTTTTATTTTTTTTAAACATTGTGTGCTGCACTAAAATGAGAAGCAAGATACTAAAACAAATCTGAGTGTCTAAGCGATATGGATGACACATATTAGGTCAATTTAAATAGTTACCCCTCTTCCAATCTGTCCTTCCAAAAGATGCCTCTGCAAACTTCCAAAGGCACAGCTCTAACTGTGTAAATCTTCTTAGAAAACATTATTGGCTTTCTACTTTCGAGAGAAGTTCAAACTCCTGGTATCAAAGGATCTTCATGATCATAAGAAAGATCACTAGTTTTTTTTGAGTGCCTTGTTTCAGACACCTTGGAAACATTTTTGTATGGATTCAATTATTTAATTCTCAGGACAAAAATACGAGTTACACACTATTTTGACTTTTCTCTAGCAATAAAGTAACCAATGTTTAGAGAAGTTAAGTGATTTGCCCAATGACATGTAACTAGAATATGGAAGGGGTAGGCTTTGAACCTAGGAAATTTATGTTCAACTTTGTGAGGGGTTGGGCTAGCACACACCAACCACATGGATGGGAAATTTGGGGTGTGATTAAAAAGGAAGAATGGGAGCATAGTTGCTAGGAAGATCCCGAAAATGTCCTCTACTTCTTTCCTCTCCAAAGCCTTCTAGATCTTCATATACCTATACCTGCTTCTGGCAGAACTGATCTCTTTCCAGTCTATTCATAATATTTCCTACCTGGTGGCTTGAATTATAATGAGTGGAATATATGCTCCCTTAACAACCACTACCACTTGATACTCTTCAAATGGCCAGACTCTGTTATAATTATTGATTCTTGAGCTAGAGGCAGGAAACCCTCTTGTCTAAAATTCCCCTTTAAGGAATCTTTATGTGGTTTTACAAACATCTTTTGTTGTCTCTTTCAGTAGTGCAATTAATATTGCATGTGCTCCTCCAGACTTCCGTAATGTGCTATTCATTTCTCCCCATTCCCAGTCTCTTGAACTAGAAGGGAAGGGAAGGGACCCCAGAGGTGAGGATGAAAGGAGGGGGTGAGGCCATTAACCAGAGAAGTCATAAATTCCTAGCTAAGGCAAACAAAGGACCCTCTAGGCAAGTGCACCTTCTTAAGTACAATAGCTGTCTGTTCTAGATCCACTCCTACTACATATAAGGAACTTCAAAGAAACATGTTTACAATCTTGCAAATCCTGACTTGGCTCTATTTCATCCTCGTTTTACCCTTATAACCCCATGTAACCTCCTGGGTGACATAGAGCTCTACTGTGAACATCCTGTGCTGCCCAGGACCAGCTCCCAGTTTGTAAATTCCCTAATAAACTCTTACTATTTTGTTATAAGGAGGGACCTGCTTTGTTTTTCAGTCTTAAGTGCCCATCGTACTTTGGCAGAGCCTATTCTGTGGGTTCATGGCCAAACAGAAGTTCAGAGATGATGTGTAAATAGGGAAAGTCTCTTTTCTACATTACTTCTGGAAAAATATGTGATTTCATATTAACATGGGGAATTTAACACATCCATGTCAAAATGCTGCACCGTAATTTTCCTCACATGGAAGTGGCATGATCAAAACATCTGTCATGTTGACAAAAAGACATGGTAGTTTGGAGCTATTATGTACCCCAGAAAATGCTATGTTCTTTTTTTATGAATTAAAGTTAAATATATTTATTTGCTGCAAGAGTTTTTAGAGCCTGTAGATGATGATAATAATAATAATAAAAACAGAAACTGAGCACTTACTATATTCCATGCATTGTGATTTCAATGTGTTAACTAGTTTAATTCTCACAACTCTATGTGGTGGGTACTATTATGATCATGCCTTTTTTTAAAATGCAATTTTATTGAGATATATTCACATACCATATAATCATCTTAAGTATACAATCAGTGGTTTGCATATCATCATATAACTGTGCATTCATCATCACAATAGATTTTGAACATTTTCATTACTCCAAAAACAATAAAAATAAGAATAAGATTAAAAAAGTAAGAAAGACCACTCAAAATATCCCTATTATTTATTTATTTTTGTCTTTATTTTCTTGTTCATCTATCCATACACTGAATAAAGTGAGTGTTGGTCACAAGGTATTCACAACCACATGGTCACACCATAAAAGCTATATAGTTACACAATCATCTTCAAGAATCAAGGTACTGTAACCACGATCACAGTTCAACAATTTCAGGCACTTTCCTCTAGCTACTCCAATACACCAAAAACTGAAAAGGGTTATCTATATATTGTACAAGAAATAACCTCCAGAAGGACTTCTCAACTCTATTTGAAATCTCTTGGTCACTGAAATTTTATTTTGCTTCATTTCTTTTCCTGCTTTTGGTCAAGAGGTCTTCCTTAATCCCATGATGCCAGTGTCAGGCTCATCCCAGGAGTCTTGTCCCATATTGCCAGGGAGATTTACACCACTGGGAGTCATGTCCCACATAGTGGGGAGGGCATTGATTTCACCTGCCAAGTTGGCTTAGAGAGAGAGGCCACATCTGAGCAAGAAAAGGGTTTCTCTGGGGGTGACTCTTAGGCATAATGATAAGTATTCTTAGCTTCTCCTTTGCAAGAATAAGTTTCATAAGGGTTGTCGCTAGAATCAAGAGCTTGGCCTATGAAAGTGGCAGTCCCCAATGCTTGCAAGAATATCAGGCCTTCCCCAGATGGGGAAGTGTAATATCTCCATATTTTTCCCCAATCCCTCAAGGGAACGTTGCAAATACTTTTTTATTTTCTGCCCAGATTATCTAGGATGTATTGGGACATCACATTAGCCTGTACAAACCAACCAAATCTCAATCCATATTCAAGTTTCCATGTAATTATGGCATTTGAATAAACTGACCGTACACGTTAAATTAGTGTGCTACAGAACATATAAATTTTGCACCAAATAAACATCTCTTCCTTTGGTCTCACTCAGAAGTTGAAGTCTTAAAATGCAGTCAATATCATCCTTTACCCTGTATTCTGATTTACCTTAGTTCTAATCAGATCACCTTCATTTATATCTCTAAAGACTGGTCTATTTTTCAGCTCTTTAAACAGTTGCTGTATGAGATAATGACTTTCATAACTGCAGAAGTCTAGCTCTGAGTTTCAAGTGTCACACAGATACCCAAAGTTCCAGGGAATGACCAAGTTTTACGCAAAGAACTCAACATCTCAGAATTTAGAAATAATTATTACAACTCAGGAATAGATGTGACTGCTATAAGAGCTTACAATCTAGGAACCTTTGCAATAAGCATTCCCCTGACTTATGCTTTTGAATTCAATTCTCAGAACTTGTACAATGTAGTTAGTTTATTTTAGTGTGGAATTATTATATCTGTCCTTTCATTTCTGGCTTATTTCATTGAACATATTGTGCTTAAGGTTCATTCACCTAGTTGCGTACCTCACAACTTCATTCCTTCTTGCAACCTCTCAATATTCCATTGTATGTATATACCGCAGTTCACCCTTCCAATGATTAGTTAATGTACC
Source organism: Myrmecophaga tridactyla (assembly GCA_004026745.1). Classification (NCBI taxonomy): domain Eukaryota; kingdom Metazoa; phylum Chordata; class Mammalia; order Pilosa; family Myrmecophagidae; genus Myrmecophaga; species Myrmecophaga tridactyla. The sequence goes on from PVIY010030199.1 coordinate 28,182, forward strand.
CTCAGGCCCCCTCCATAAATTGCAAATTGTGCCTATTGCCATGATAAACACAAGTGTGCAAATGTCCATTTGTGCCCCTGCTTTCAGTTCTTCCAAGTATATACCTAATAAGGGTATTGCAGGATCATATGGCGAATGTATATTCTTGTGTAACCACCACACTGCCCTCCAGAGGGGCTGCACCATTCTACTTCCCTACAAACAGTGAATAGGTACATCTCTCTCTCCACATTTTCTCCAGCACCTGTGACTTTCTGTTTATTTTTAAACAGTTTTGTTCACACATCATACAATCTATCCTAAATAAACAATCAATGGTTCCTAGTATAATCATATAGTTGTGCGTTCACCACCAAAATTTATGTGAGGACATTTTCCATTTTTTTCAGCAAAGAAAGAAAAGGGGAAAATGAAGAACAAAAAAATGAAATAAAATAAAAAGGAGAAACAACCACGACCTCCAAGAATTCCATACCCCTTCCTTATATCTCCCTCTTACTTAGCTTTGGTATATTGCCTTTGTTACATTTAATTGAAGCATATTACAATATTACTGACAACTATAGAACCTAGTTTGCATTGATTTTGTTTTTATTTATACTATCCCATTTTCAACACGTTGCACCATTGATATTCTTTCATTTTCCCTCATGTAAAACATTCTTGTATTTGTACATTTAATCAATATCACTGTCCACTCTAGGTTTTGCCAAGTTATATAGTCCTAGTCTTTATCTTCTTTCTTTCCATCTAGTGTCATGCATGCTCCTTGCCTTCCTCTTTTAACGATTCTTACACTCAGCTTTGTTCAGAGTACTTACAGTATTTTGCTACTGTCAGGAGAATTGTCTTATCTGTTTTTGGATCTTTACAATCAATCTTGTTGAACATTCTGTACTCCTTCAACAGCCAATACCCAATCTCTACCCTCTTTCTATTTCCTGATAATCTGTGTTCCCTACATTAACTCCAAAGTTCATTCATGAATGTTAGTTCATATTAGTGAGACCATACAGTATTTGTCCTTTTGTTTCTGGCTAATTTCATTCAACATGATGTCCTCAAGGTACATCCATGTTGTTGCAAGCATCATGACTTTATTCTTATATAGCATATCTTATTTTTTTTTCTCTTTTCTTTACCCTTACTGGTATTATTCATTTCTACACTTTATTCCAGACCTTGTTCTCCTGGCTTTTCCTATCTGCCTGTAGTGCTCCCTTTAGGATTTCTTATAGAGCTGGTCTCTTGTTCAAAAACTCTCTCAGTGTCGTCTGAAAATATTTTAAACTCTCCCTCATACATACACGCGCACACACACACACACACACACACACACACACACACACACACACACACACATATTTTTTGCATGGGCAGCATGAGAAATCAAACCTGGGCCTCTGGCATGGCAGGCGAGAACTCTGCCTGCTGAGCCACTGTGGCCCACACTCTCCATCTTTTTTGCAGAACAGTTTTGCCAGATACCAAATTATTGGTTGGCAGTTTTTCCCTTTCATTATCTTAAATATATCATACCACTGCCTTTTCACCTCCATGGTTTCTGCTGAGAAGTCTGCACATAGTCTTTTTGAGCTTCCCTTTCATGTGATGGATTGCTTTTCTCTTGCTGCTTTCAGAATCCTCCCATTATCTTTGACATTTGACATTGTATTGGAGTAGTTCTATTCGTATCCATTCTGTTTTGCATACACTGAGCTTCTCGGATCTGCAATTTTATGTCTTTTATAACAGATAGGAAGTTTTCACTGATTATTTCCTCCATTTTTATTTCTGCCCCTTTTCCCTTCTCTTCTCCTTCTGGGGCACCCATAGTATATATTCATATGCTTCATGTTGCCAGTAAATTCCCTGAAACCCTACTCAAATTATTCCATTATTTTCCCTATCTGTTCTTCTGTGTGTAGGGTTTCAGAAGTCCCATCCTCTAGTTCACTAATCCTTTCTTTTGTCTCTTCAAATCTGCTGTTGTAAGTCTCCATTATTTTTCATCTCTTCTGTTGTGCCTTTCATTCTCATAAGTTCTGCCATTTGTTTTTCACATTTTCTAAATCTCCTTTATATCCTTCATCTCTTTTGCCATACCTTCCCTCAATTTGTTGATTTGATTTAGCATGCTTGTTTGAACATCTTGATTTAGTTGTTTTGATTCCTTTTCTTGTTTAAATTGTTAATTTGTTCCTTTGACTGGGCCATATCTTTGCTTTTCCTAGTGTAACTCATAATAGTTTGCTGGTGTCTAGGCATGTGATTTTCTTGATTAGTTTTTCTGGAGGTCATTTGCACTTTTTTACCTAGAACTTTCTGGTTGGTTGGCTTTGTTCTCTACATGTTCTTTGGCATTCAGTTCAACTTATTCTAGGCCTCTACATAGCTTCTTTTTAACTGACCAGAATTTTTCAGCTTGTCTTTTTCTGCTTCTTCCCCTTTCTATATGGGACTTTTTTTTTTTGAGAAGGGTCTCCCCTGATATGATCATTTCAATCATATTTTCCCAGAGAAGGCATGCCCAGGTCCCAGGAAAAGGATATAATCTGTATCAAGTTTCCCTGACGATGAGACCCAGCAGGTTGTCTGACTTTCCTGTTGAGCCTCTAGACTCTATGATTTTCCTATCCTGCCCAGCAGATATTACTACTCAGCTTCCAGCACCCCAACAGCGTAATTAAAGGTGTGGTGCCTTTAATTCTCAGCATCTCCTCTCCCTGCTTGGGAGAAGTGGAAGGCAAGTTTAGACTGTTTCTGATTTTCATCACCTGGTTTCTGAATTATCTGAAGGAGGGCCCCCACTTGATTTGGGCCCTGCTGCCCCTTTTCTTGGGGAAGATATGCCCTTTTGGGAATCATCTCCTTCACTTGGTGTATTAGTTAGGGTTCTCTAGAGAAACAGAATCAACAGGGAACACTTGCAAATATAAAATTTATAAAAGTGTCTCACATGACCGCAGGAACACAGAGTCCAAAATCCACAGGGCAGACTGCGAAGCTGACGACTCCGATGGAGGGTCTGGATGAACTCCACAGGAGAGGCTCACCAGCCGAAGCAGGAATGGGGCC
>PVIY010030200.1:0-31226 GCA_004026745.1 Myrmecophaga tridactyla
ACCCCAAACAGAAGATGGTTTTATCTGTAGGGTTGGATTTCAGATAGTTGGAGAGGGACCACAGTCAGACAATAGAGTGAGATGCCAGTCTTTTTCTCGGCATTTCAGTATCAACAAAATATTCATATGGGGATCACAGTGTGCTTGCAACTGAATTAAGGGACTTAAAAAAAGACTCTTTTCCAAAACAAGGTGAAATGGTTGCTTTTTATCATATAGAAGTCAGCACTCTGTCCAAAGACAGAGATAGAAATTTAACATGAATTTCAGGTGTAATTGTGGCGATATGTTCTTCTCCCGTCTAGCAGTAGACAACATGCGTATTGAAGAGCTTTTCAGGACTTTTATTCTAAAATGCTATAAATAAAACTGCAGAAGGGTTTTGCTTATTACATTTCTCTCAAGACCTGTGAGAGTCACTCAGTAATACCGAAGTATAATTGCTAACATTTAATACTTTTTCTTAACAGTTGGGCACTGTTACAAATGTCTTACATTTATTTCTTTTCTTATTTTGTCCTGTGGTTTGTTTTGTGGTTGTTGCTATTAATATCCTGATTTTACAGCTGAGGAACCTGAAGCAGGTCAGGTTAAGTACATGGCCCAAGGTCACTCAGCCGGTGTGTGGCAGAGCCTAGTTTCAGACCCTGTCTGGTTCCAGAACTTGGGTCCTAAACCAATGCACTATACAGTAAGTGTTTAATATTGCTGGGTAGTTATATAACATTTAGCATTAAATGTAGCAAATAAATAACTTTTTTAAAAGTGTTCCTGTTCAGCATGACAGTTATCTCCCGGTTTATAGGATTGTGCCAAGGGCACTTGTAGTATATTTTAAAGCGATTACAGAAACAATCAACCATTTCTTACCCTTCAGGTATAATAGGAGACACGGGCCATTCCTACTTTCCCTAATAATTGCTTAATTGCTTTCTTTTCAGGGTGAACTTTGCTAGAGGTAAGGAGACGGCAGGTTTCTGTTGTTTTAATCTACTCTCAGCTACCTAAAAATGTGCTAGAATAGCATCATTTCAATATGCTTGTTACATACAAGAATGTTTTGATTGTGGTTTGTGGGGAACCTTTGGAGGGGGGAGAAAGTGGAGGGAGGCGGAGCATGCACTAATCTCTGCCCATGATGGGCAATGGGGATATTCAGGTCTGTTGGTTCAGATGGAACTTTGTGGCCTTGAAAGGATGTGGTAGCTGCTTATGGCAGATGTGGTGGGACTAGCATCATTGATGGAGCATTGGAGAGATGGCTCGGTTATTTTGCGTCTATTCATTTCCTTACAACAGCAATGCAGAGAAGGCATGGTTATCCCCATACTACAGGTGGGGAGCCCCAGACATAAAGAATTTCAGAAATTTGTCACACAGCTAGTGGGAAACAGAGCTCAGTTTTGAACTTGGATCTCTAGGACTCCTGCCCACTCTCCACCATCCCATAATGCCTTAATTGTAGTCCAAGCGTGCTGTCTGAAAAATGCTTTGTCCCCGTTGTATCTCGCTGTCATGCAGTACAGTTTCTAGATGGCACCACATGTTTTTTCTGGTAATCTGTCACCTTCCCTTGCCTCCTTTTTGACCCAGATACTTTGGCTGTGTAAAGACTGCTTTGTCACTGCATTGTGGGTTTGCTTCTGTGCTCATATTTAGGCATGGGGGAGGCAGACAGCACTTAGCACTTTATAGTAAAAAAAGTCCTGAATCCTGGTATGGTTGTCCTTAATCAGTGGTTCCATTCTTTAGTCATGGCATTGCATTCTCTGAATAGACCTCAGGGCCCCTATCCATAAAGTGGATAATTAGAGTTTTACCTAGCCAATATTTCAGATGGTTCAGAAAAGAGAGTTCGTAGAAATAGTTTCAAAAATATCATTCAAATTGACTCCGGTTTTATCAGTCTCATATAGGAGGCTATTTGTTTGGATAAATAATCAATTACTTTAATGAGGAACGTTTTTGACTATGATATGATTTTACGAATGATAAAATTATCCAATTTCAAACCTTTTTGAATTTATATGAAATCTCCCGTTTGGAATAGCAGTACTGCCGTTCCCGGTTCTCTTCCTATTTCCCCTAGTTCCCTTTAGTAAACGGAAGTGTATTCACGCTGCTGCATTGTTTATAGATCTTTTTTAGCTTATCATAATAGCATATTTTATTAGGTTCTTTCAGCAGGCATGGTTGTGGCTGATTGCTGCACGGTTTTGTCTATGGATTTACAAAGCCAGCTCTTGTCTAATTGAGTCAGCGAGTCAGCTTACATTTATTGAGCTCCCAGCTGGGGGTGGGGCGGAACTAGGCATTTTAACCAGAACTGAGCATCTGCTCCACGCTAAAGTAGCATGAGTCTGCAGGCTCTGGCTGGCCTAATGGACTCTCCACTGCCTTTCTGTTATTGAACAGTGATGAGTATACAGATTGGGACATATTTGGTTTCAGTTCAGGCTCTTCCCACAGATGAGTCCTGCCTATGATCACATCGTATAAATTATTTAAGGTGCAGCGACTATGTAACCTGAGCCATAAGTAAAAGTTGGCCCACCGTCTGTTCTCTCACCCTGGAGGACTCTTTATTTTCCCAAGGAAATAGTCCATCTTGTGAACTGACTCATTAGAGTTATAAAAATTCAAATGCGCCTTGAGCAATTTCTTTACTTTGGCATAAAGGCTCATGTATGATATCTAAAAGCATAACGCCTTTTAACTTAGATATAATGGCTTAGAGTTGGGTAGAAGAGGTTTCTACAAGAATAATTGTACTCTCAGAGCAGCACTGAAAATTGTGATCTAAAGAAATTTGTATCTGGAAACTTCATTAATTTTCACCGATTTTGAAATGTCAAGTTTTACATATATATATGTATATATATATATTTTGTAAATTTATATGAATACATTTAACCATGGAATTTTGGAGGGTGAGCTGGAAGTGCAAAGATTATTCTGGTACAATCCCTTTCATGTGTAGGTGAAGAAATTTGGATCTAGTAATAAAATTGGCTTGTTCAAGGCCCTCCCCCAAGCCTTCCACTGAACCCAGGTCATCTGACTCCTGACAATGAGCTTTTCTCTTGCATCATCTCCCACCACCACATAATCCTATTTTAGTGAAGAAGCAAAGCCTAGGTCTCTCATTTTCATTTCCGACACTCTGGTATCAATGAGTTAGAAACTACCAGGGAATTAAATCCGTCTCTTCTTTCCTCTTGTTGAATCACCTTGCCAAATATAGTTGCTACCTTCTCTCGCTTCTTAACCTTTTCTGGATAAGACCTGTTCCCTGAGCCTGTCCTTATTCCTACCTAATGCATGTAATGAAGATCTGGGGGTAGGCGGTGGCAAGTGACAGCATCCCTGAAGCTACAAACCTGATAGTTATAGACCCACCTCTAAAAGAGGTTTATAACACTGTTGGGAAAGAAGGATATGAGAAAGTACCCAGAGCTTTGTTATTCTCTGTGATAGGGGATCTGAGTTGGAGCAGCCAGGACTAGACTAGTGGCTTTTTCTGTGCCCGGAAGGAATCTGGCCTCTTTAGTGATTTTCTAGAAGTGGGATTTTAAATTGGCTACTTTGTTTATGAAAAAACATCTAGACTCAATCAATGGAATTAAAAGAAGCTTTGGTTTCTTCAAGTTGTTATTTTTCATACATATCTGTGCATATATATATATGTATATATGTATGTGCACACACACACACACACACACACTGTCATTTAACCTGGGCACGTAGAGCACATCGCCCTCTTCACACTTGGGTGGGTGGCGTGAATACTGAGTGGTGGTTTGGCATTCTCTTCAAGAGGCATTTATACCTCAGTTCTCACTCATTAGGTGCTAGGTTTAGAACTCCTTTAAAAAGCAGCCTTAGTACTGGTCCTTTAAAGTGGTGCTTCCCAATCCCCCAAGTGAAATAGTTTCCTAAATGAATTCCCTAAAATAAAAAAAAAATGCATGCAATTAAGACAGCGGTAATAAATAATCGCCTTTCGTTATTTTTACTCTGTCGAAGCCCTTGACTAAAGATGGCTAATCACATAAAACAAACCGCAAAAGAAATGGTTTCCTAAAACAGTAATACTGCTCAGTAAATTTTCTTTTCTTCTGCCAAAATAGATTTCTTGGTTATTCTTTGGTAATTAGGACTAGCCTCAGGCAATTCCCAAATAGGCAATTTTTCCATCCAGGGCTGCCCCCTCTCTTTTTTGCCCACATGTCTTCTCACCTTGTAGCAACCTGCTTTTTTAGGGGACTGGCTTGTTTCATTCTGAAGACCCAGGTCAAATTATGCTGCTGACTGATTATGATATCTGTTGCTTGTCATAGGAATGCTTACTTACTGAAGTGGCTTATTTATTCTAAATTTCCAACATCTTAACCCCAAGAACTAAATCTAGGATGATGACAGGAAGGCTTGTCCAAACAGAAGTCCAGCAGAGTTTCCTCTCTGGAGACCCACAAAGAACATCATGTATTCAGGCTCCTTATGTTGCTTATTCTGTATATAGCATACACTGGTTTTGTTTCTCTAGTAAGATCAGGCCATAGCCCAAGTAAAGGCTGTTAGACTAAGGAAGGTGGAAAACACAGTGTGAATAAGACAGAATGTTTGGGATTTGTTCCTGGTGTTTCTAACCATGGACAATAAATAGTGACTTAGAGACTGGCTGGCAATTTCAATTTTGCATTTCCTTGTTTTTTCTAGATTTTTTAGATTCTTAGCATTTTCTTTAATTAGAGAATTAATTAGCATGTTAATGGAAAAATCATTAGATGGTGGAATTCATAAAGCATCTTTGTTTTTGAAAACAATTATCAGCAAAACAGAGTTGTTTTAATTACAGTCAGTAGAGCGATTGGGCCAAATTGCACTCTGTCCCCAAATTGTGGGAACTCAAATGTCTCTTATCTTTATGACTGGTTATCACTTTGCACAATGTAAAGATATGTTGGAGAAGATGGATTTGGGATTGCTTTTGTGCTTTTTAGTATTCTTTTCTCCTTAGATTTTAACTATCTCATCTCAGGTATGCTTCCAAACTCATTAGCAAAAGGATAGAAAGCCCCAAAATTTTCTGCAGTGTCCTTTTATTTCTCCTTAATTCTTTGGCCTCTTCTTTCTCTGTTACCTGCCTTCTCTGAGGTATTTGAGCAACCAAGCCCCAGATGACTGTTTAGTGTCAACTTTTAATTCTCACTTGGCTGCCTGGTCCATGGTGAGAGTTCAGCTTGGATGGCTACTACAGCCATGTTCTCTCACCAGAGGGGATTCATACAACACATTAATGTATTGGTTTTATTCTTACTGTGCTGGTTTGAAAGGAAGTATGCCCCCTAAGAAAAGCCATGTTTTGATATAAATCCCATTTCATAAAGGTAGAATAATCCTTATTCAATACTGTATATTTGAAACTGTAATGAGATCATCTCCCAGGTTGATGTGATTTAGTCAAGAATGGTTGTTAAACTGGATTAGGGGATGACATGTCTCCACCCATTTGAGTGGGTCTTGATTAGTTTCTGAAGTCCCATAAAAGAGGAAACATTTTGGAGAGAGAGATTCAGAGAGAGCAGAGAATGCTGCAGCACCACGAAGCAGAGAGTCCACCAGCCAGCGACCTTTGGAGATGAAGAAGGAAAATGCCTCCCGGGGAGCTTCATGAAACCAGAAGCCAGGAGAGAAAACTAGCAGATGACGCCGTATTCACCATATGCCCTTCCAGCTGAGAGAGAAGCCCTGACTGTGTTCGCCATGTGCCTTCTCACTTGAGAAAGAAACCCTGAACTTCATCGGCCTTCTTGAACCAAGGTATCTTTCACTGGATGCCTTTGAAGGTATTTCACTGGATGCCTAGACTTGTTTTAATTGGGACATTTTCTCGGCCTTAGAACTGTAAACTAGCAATTCGTTAAATTCCCCTTGTTAAAAGCCATTCAGTCTCTGGTATACTGCATTCCGGCAGCTAGCAAACTAGTTACTGTAGTTTATAAGTTTTTGCTCCTCACTTGTATTAATGCCTACTTTTATATTTATGTGATTTTATGGGTTGTATCATATTGATTGCCTTCTCATTTCTATCTGGATATATATATCTCCATCTGGTTTCTTTGTGGTTACCATGGGGTTAAAATTTAACATCCTAAATAATATAATGGTCATATTTGGTTTGATAGCAGCTTAACTTCAATTACATGTACAAATACATTTCTTATACCCCCTCTGTCTCCCCACTTTTGTGCTTGTTACTATTTATATCTTTGCACATTGTGTTCCAGAAACAGTTTGTCATTTCTTTTTAGGCATTTTCATTTTAGCATCTATAGGATTTAAGAAGTGAAGTTACATACCAAACAATACACTACAATTGCATATAAATATAAATTGCATTTATGATTACCTAAATGGTTACCTTTACTGCCAGTCTTTATTTCTTCATGCCTCTTTGCACCACTGTCTGGTGCCCTTCCTTTCTGTCTGAAGAGCTCCCTTTAGCGTTGCTTGTGGGATAGGTCTAGTAGTGTTGAATTCCCTCAGCTTTTGTTTTTCTGAGAATGTCTTAATCTCTTCCTCATTTTTTTACATTTGCAAATCATATATCTGGAAAGGGGCCAGTACCCAGAATACACAAAAAATCCTTTCAGATCAAGAACCAAAAGACAGAAATCCAATCAAAGTATGGGCAAAGTGCTTGGATAGACACTTCTTCAAAGAAGATATACAAACTCCAAATAAGCACATGAAAAGATGCCCAGCATAATCATTCATTAGGGAAATACAAATCAAAACCATAACAAGACACCGCCCCACATTCACCAAGATGGAAATAATAATAATAATGATAATAATAATAATAATAATAATAATAAAGAATTACAAGTGCTGTCAAAAACATGAAGAACTTGTATCTATCACCCTTTGCTTGTGGGAATGCAAAATGGCGCAGTCACCATAGAAAACCATTCAGCAGCTCCTCAAAAAGCTAAGCACAGAAACTACCACATGGCTTATCAGTCTCATCCCTAGGCACATACTCAAGAGAAGTGAAAACATTAGCTCACATACAGATCCACACATGAATGCTCACAGCAGTGTCACTCACAATGGCCAAAAGCAATGGAAAAAAAAAAGAAAAAGATCACCAAATAGCCAACACTTTGAATGGACAAAAACAGGGATACATCTATAATATAGAATACTATTCAGCCATTAAAAAACAGAATGACAACATGGACAAACCCTGAAAACACACCCTAAATGAAGAAAGCCAGAGACAAAAGACACACACTGCATAATTTCATTTATATGAGATGTCCAGAATAAGTGATCAAAAGGCAGAAAAATTACTGGTTGCTAGGGATTAGGGGTTGAGGGGGAATGGTAAGTGACTGCGAAGTCTTCCTCACTTTTGAAAGATAGCCTTGTTGGATATAAAATTCATGGCTGGCAGTTTTTTTATATCAGCACTTTAAATATTTCAATCCACTGCTTTCTTGCCTCCATGGTTTCTGATGAGAAATTGGCACTGAATCTAATTGGGACTCTATTGTGTGTAACACACTGATTTTCTCTTGCAGCTATCAGAACTTTCTCCTTGTCCTTTGCATTTGATAGTGTTGTCAATATATGGTGGGTATATTTTTCTTCATATTTATCCTGTTTGGCATTCTTTGGATTTCTTGGATGTGCATAGTCACGTCTTTTGCTAAGCTTGGGAAGTTCTCTGTTATTATTTCTTTGAATATTCCCTCTGCCTCTTTCTTTTCCTTCTGGGACTCCCATAATGCACATATTGGTGTGCTTCATGGTATCACAGAGAGGCCTTAGGCTATTTTCATTTCTAATATTTCTCTTTCTGTTCCTCAGCCTGACCCATTTCAAGTGTCTTATCATCAAGTTCACTTATTCTTTCTTCTGCCAACTCCAATCTGTTCTTTTTTAAAGTGCAATTTTATTGATATACTGTATAAGTCACTGTGGTAGTTAGATTCAGTTGTCAACTTGGCCAGGTGAAGTCACCTAGTTCTGTTGCTGTGGACATGAGCCAATGGTACATGAACCTCATCTGTTGCTCATTACATGTGCAGTCGGCTAGGAGGCGTGCCTGCTGCAATGAATGATGTTTGACTTAATTGGCTGGTGCTTAAATGAGAGAGCTCAACGTAGCACAGCCCAAGCAGCTCAATATACCTCATCTCAGCACTCGCACCTCAGCCCAGGCCTTTAGAGATGCAGAAAGAAATCACCCCGGGGAAAGTTGTTGGAACCCAGAGGCCTGGAGAGAAAGCCAGCTGAGACCATCCTGTGCCTTTCCACGTAAGAAAGAACCTCAGTTGAAAGTTAGCTGCCTTTCCTCTGAAGAACTAACGAAATAAATCCCCTTTTATTAAAAGCTAGTCCATCTCTGGTGTGTTGCATTCTGGCAACTAGCAAACTAGAACAGTCACATACCATATAATCTTCCATATTGTACAATCAGTAGTTCACAGTATCATCAAATAGCTGTGCATTCATGATCACAGTCGACTTCTGAACATTTTCATTACTCCAAAAAATAATAAAAATAAGAATAAAAGTAAAAGTAAAAGTGAAAAAGGATACCCAAAACATCCCATATCCCCTCTCCCTCTATTACTTTTTTATTTTTTGTCTTTTTTTTTCTTACTCATCTGTCCATACATTGGATACAGGAAGTGGCAGTCACAAAGTTTTCACAATCACAATCACACTTTAAAAGCTCTATAGTTATTCAGTGTTCTTCAGGAATCAAGGCTATTGGATTACAATTCAATAGTCTCAAGTATTTCCCTCTAGCTGCTCCAGTACACCCCACACTGAAAGGGAATATCTATATACTGCATAAAATAACCTCCAGAATGACCTCTCAGCTCTATTTGATTTTCTTTGAATTCTCTTCCCCCTTTTGGTCAAGAAGGCTTTCTCACTTCCATGATGCCAGGGCCAGGCTCATTCCTTGGAGTCATGCCCCACATTGCCAGGGAGAGTTACACCCTGGGAGTCATGTCCCACATAGGGCAGAGAGCAATGAGTTCACCTGCAGAGTTGGCTTATAGAGAGAGTCACATCTGAGCAACAGAAGAGGTCCACTGTGGTGACTCTTAGGCATTATCATAAGTAGGCATAGCTTCTTTGTAGGAAAAAGTTTCATAAAGGCAAGCCTCAAGTTTGAGGGACTGGGTCATCAATTGTCAGTCCCCAGTGCTTGTGAGAATATCAAGTCTCCCCCCCAGGTGGGGAAGTTTAATATTTCCACCTTTTGTCCCAGTCCCTCAAGGGAACTTTGCAAATACTTTCTAATCTCTGCTGAGATTATTCTGGAATGTATCAGGAAAGCAATTTGTTCTTGAAACCCTCCTAGACATTTTTCATTTCAGTTACTGTGGTCTTCAAATCCAGTAGTTCCATCTGGTTTCTTTTTAAAATTTTGATCTCTTTAATATGACTCTCATATTGTCCCTTCATTGTTGTTCTGACTGCCTTTAGATTTTTTCTCTGTATTTTTCTTCATCTCCTTGAGCATTTTTAAGATAATTTTTAAAAAGACTTTTTCAGTATGCCTACAATCTCACCTTTTTTGGATTTTATTCAGAGGAAAGGCAGCTAACTTTCAACTGAGGTTCTTCTTACGTGGGAAGGCACAGGATGATCTCTGCTGGCCTTCTCTCCAGGCCTCTGGGTTCCAACAACTTTCCCGGGGGTGATTTCTTTCTGCATCTCCAAAGATCTGGGCTGAGCTGCGAGTGCTGAGATGAGGTATATTGAGCTGCCTGGGCTGTGCTACGTTGAGCTCTCTCATTTAAGCACCAGCCAATTAAGTCAAACATCATTCATTGCAGCAGGCACGCCTCCTAGCTGACTGCACATGTAATGAGCAACAGATGATTGAATCTGTTTTATTCCTTTCTGGATTTATTTCCTTTTCTTTTGGGTAGACTGCTATTTCCTGTTTCTTTGTTTGTCTTGTACTCTTTTGTTGCACACGATACGTTTCAATATTTTAGAATGTTTGCTTAGGATTTATTACCTGCGATATCTTTTTCTTGTTTTGGTATCAGCTCATAATAGGACAGAGATTTTCTTGAGCTTCAGCCCTTTTATTAGGAAGGTCTGCCCAAAGCGTATGCAGTGTACATGGTTTTCCCTGTCTTTTTGGGCCTTTGCATTGTCCTGGGATTTTTACTGGTCACTTGTATTGAAATTCCCAGTTTACAGGAATTTGTTTGTCCTCTCTCTTTCCTAGCAGACAGACCTCCCTCTCTGAAGTTTCTGAGGCTGGCAGGCCTTTGTCCCAGACTGTCCAGTTCTACAGTGTGTACGTTTTTTTTGTTTTCTCAACTTCTTTTGCCTGGAGTACTAATTCTCGGAGGAGGGCACAACAGAGAGGACTTTCCCAAGCCTGTTTTTCCCAGCAAAACAGGGCCAGTGACCCATGAAGAGAGCATATACAGATTCCGAAGCACTCTGGGGAGAGGCTCAGGAAGAGTGCCAAGAGCTTCTCTGATGGCTCCCAAAAGCTGAGCTTACCTAGCTTGCAGCCCTTCCGTTACCTGTCCTCTGTAGCCCTGAGAAAGTTCAACCTCTTTAAGTCCCCGCTGCCACCACCCTCGTCCAGAGCAGGTCAAAACCATGGCTGCCCTCAGAGCTGGGGCCCCAGTGATCTGAATTTGCTAATCAAAAGCTGGGATCAGTAATAGCCGTGCCCACCCCTGTTCTTGGGGAAGAGGGTGTTTATGTTCTTTTCTGTCACTAGCAGCTAGCCAGGAGCTGGACTCCATGGATGCCTGCTACAGCGGTGGGGGGAGTGGGTACAAGTAGCTGATGCACTGAGAGAGGCTGTTCTTTACCATAAGGTATTAGCCTCTTATTCCCATTCTTCCTTGGATACTGTACAGTGTTATTTTGGCCCCTGGAGTTTCCCAATACTTGTTCAGATAGTTCCTGCCTGTTTGTTTTGGTGGAAAGCCTGAGTCCTGGAGCTCCTACTTGACATCTTCCCACAATCTTCTTCTTGGTGTGTACACAACTGTCTTTTGAATTTATTGGCATAATTTTCTTGATTTTCCTTCCCTCCTAAATACATGCATGCATATATTTCAATTGTTATTTTTGGTGAAGGATATGATATCACAATCGTCCTCTAAAAGAATAGAACTGTAAAATAACTTAGGAAAGCTAACAGAATATTGCAAGTTTGCATTTATTTCCTTTCTTCTCTGCAAATATCTTCCTGATCACCTTCACCAAGAAAACAAACAAAGAAAAGATGAGGAAAGTAATCCCTCTATAATTTACATAATTCTTGCCAGTACATTTGCTTATGCATCCTTCACTCCTTTTTTTCCGGGGCAGATGTGTTTCTCCTACTATTTTGGATTTATCCCCCCCCCTGGGCTTTCCATATTAGACCATCCCTTTTCCACTAACTTGCTCCAGTAAGTATTTCTACTTTCTTATCTCTCTCTCATCCTCTCTCCCTTTCTTCCCCTCTCTTTCTCTTCCTCTTGTTTTCTTAAAAAAGTAAAAATGAAACAAAATTAAAAAATAGAATAAAACCTTCTCTTTTCAAACTTCATTTACATCTGTTTACTCCTGTCTCAATATAGTGAAATTCTTAAAGGCTGTGGTAGAAAGCACAAGCTGGGATAGGGAACTAGAGCAGCATGGACTCAGAATCCTGCTCCAATGCTCTCTGGCAGCGTGATCTAGGGCAAGTTACAATCAACCTTTGGAACCTCATTTTCATACTTTAAAATAAGGATAATACCACCACCACCATCAATAATGAAAACTCCCTTTTAGGATGAAGACAAAGAAGATCAAACACCTCCTTTGGTCTTCATCTTCCTTGATGTCTCTGATGCATTTGACACTATTGGAGTATTTTCCTCCTGGAAATTGTTTCCTCTCTTGTAACACTTTCCTTATTTCTCCTATATCTCTTGCCACTCTCTTTTTTTTTCTCCTTGATAAGTTCATTTCCTTTACCTGCGGTTTAGAATTACTGTGCTTCAGAGTCTGCCTTCAGTTCTCTTTTCTTTTCTCTGGGTTCACTGTACTTGAGCTCGTTCACTCAGAGGCACATGTGTCTTAGTTTTCCAGAGCTGCTATCACAAGTACCTTAAAATGAGTTGGCTTAAGCAGCAAAATTTTATTGACTCACAGTTTGAAGACTAGAAGTCCAAAATCAAGGCAATGGCAAAGCAATGTTTCCCCCCCAAAATCAGTAACACTGTGGTGTTGAGTTGCTGCAATCCCTAGGGTTCCTTGACTTGTATCTCTGCCTCCTTTCACCTGGCCATCTCATTCTTCTGGTTTCCCTTGATTCCTGGGCTTTCAGTTTTCCTCTTTATAAGTTCTCCAGGAATATGGATTAAAGCCCACCTTGATCCAATTGGTCACAATTTATAATATATAATTTATAATTATATAATTATAATAATGACATTTTCAGGAGATGCAATTTATAATACTTTCACACCTACAGGTTTGCAGATTAAGATTAAGAACATGTCTATTTAGGGGGACATAATTGAATCTACCATGATACTTATATCTATATCTAAATCTTTATCTATATCTATATCTATATCTATATCTATATCATCTATATCTGTATCTGTATATCTATATATCTATCATGTCCTGGTTGGAATCTATTATGTACCCCAGAAAATGTCATGCTCTTTTAATCCTTTCTTGTGGTTGAAGACCTGTTATGTGTGGGCCCTTTTTGATTAGGTTGTTTTCATGGAGATGTGACTCGCCCAATTCAAGCTGGGTCTTAACCCTTTACTGGAGTCCTTTATGAGAGGATATTGAGAGCCCAGAGCTCAGAGATGTTTGGAGACAGAGAAAGAAGGGAAATAAAATGCCCTGGGAGGGGCTAAAAGAGAAACAAACATCCAGAGATATATTGGAGGCAGCTATTAAAACCAGAAGCTGGGAGAAAAGGACCAGCAGACATTGGCATATGCCTTCCCGTGTGACAGAGGAAGCCTGGATGCCATCAGGCTTCCTTCAGTGAAGGTATCCTCCTGTTTATGACTTAATTTGGACATTTTTTATGGCCTTAGAACAACAAATTTGGAGTGGGCCATGGTGGTTCAGCAGGCAGAGTTCTTGTCTGCCAGGCCAGAAACCAGGGTTCAATTCCTGGTGCCTGCCCATGCAAAAAAAAAAAAAAAGAGAAACTACAAAGAACTACAAATTTGTAACCTAATAAATTCCCTTTAAAAAGCCAACCCAGTTCATGGAATATTGCATTTGGTAGCTTTAGTAAATATTTGGAAATAATTTAATCTTATAGGACAGTTGCAACAATAATTCAGCCCCCCCCCAAATAATTAAAACCCAATACAGAGAACTCCAGTGTACCCCTTATTCAGATACCCAGAGTTAATGAGTTTTAGCATTTTGTCACATCACAGTTGTTATATCATTCTATCTACACTTTTAATCTTCAGTTGGGATGTAGATTGTATACTTAGGCGTTACACATACACACATTCCCAAATTTCCTCTGAAATCCAGACATGCTTATCCAGTGGCCGACAGGATCTCCCTGGGATGCTGCATAGTCATGTCCAACTCAACTGGTCCAAACTGGAACTCATCAGCACCTCCAAGAACCTCTTCTGCCTACTTAGCTCACTATTTCTAGGAATTGTTTTATGATCTTCTGAGACACAGTGGATGCTTTAATTAGTAGACAGTTCCCCATCTGCTATTGAACATGTCCCTTCCCTTTGGTTGTATATTAAATATTCCTATTATTGCACCTAGTTTCTCATCTGCCTTGCTATCTTATTGATTTGTCTTCTACCTCAGTTGTATATGCCGAATCACACAGGACTACTTGTCTTTCTAGGAAAGTTCATTCCTTTTCCTTGCCAGGCTTTTTTTTTTTTTTTCTTTTTTAACTTTCCCCCCCCTTTCCTCCTCTTCCCCTCTTTCTCTCTTCCTTTTTTATTCTTTCTTTCCTTTCTCTCTTTTTCTTCCATTCTTAGTTTCTCTTCTTATCTCCACAAATTAATTTGTTTTGGTCTTTGAAGAACAGTTAAGATTTCACCTCTTCTGCAAGTTCCTTCCTGTCCCCCCACCTTATGCCTTCACACACCTAGCTGAAATAGGCGTGCCCCGGCCAGGTGCCAGCAGTGCTCTTGGCTCCCCACTTCCACAGTGTGGTTTGAAAATTGCCTGTTCGCTGGTCTGTCACCTTCATTCCACTCTAAGAGACTTAAAAGACAGTGGCTTTAAGACTTTACTGGGAGTAAGGTCATGTTAAAACACTTTATTACTGAGAGAAAGATGCATGAATTTGCGAATAGTATTTTTTCATCATTTCTCATTTGTGTCTAGTAATGAAATCAATCAAGATTTTCTTTTTCTCAGAATAGATGTTTGCAGTATAAATAATTTGTTTTCTGTCAGTAGATTTTTAAAGAAACACAACAGCAAGTATATGTGCATGAATGTATTCGTGCGCATATATATGTATTTTATATATATAATTAAATATTATAGATTGCCATAATTATAGAGTTTGGAGGACCTTGGAGATCATCTTGTAAATAAGGAAACTGATCCCCCATCCCCAACAAGCCAAAGGATTTGCATGAGGTCTTAGGGCTAGTACTGGAAGCCTGGTGTCCTGACGTTTTCTGTTTTTTCATTATTATACTGCCTAAGAAATGGTTTGCGTTTAAGGAAAATTGACTTCTGGAATGCTGGATATTAAGAGTATTTTCTTCTTCTGCTACCCCACTAAAACTTGCTTCTTTTGACATTTAGATAATATTGTGGGATCCTTAGTAATTAACTTGCTTCAGGAAGGAAGCCCTTGTTTCAATGTGTTGAACAGATAAGGTCACCTCTGTAAGTAGCAAAGGACTTAAGTTTGTCAAGCTGCAGGGCATTTAGCTAGCATTCTGAAGAATGGGTGTTACCATCTGAGAAAGGTCGGCGGGAACCAAGTTGAGTTTGCCACTGGAGAATAAATTCTGTCTTGGTTCAGACAAGTAGACTCTAGTTAGTCAGCACTGACTGATGGCAAGCATTTATAGGTATCATCCACTGCTTCAGAGTGTGAGAATGTTGATAAATGTTTTTCCAGCTCAATTTTGACACCAGTTATTTCAAAACAACTTTTTAAAGTTTCTAGTTCTTAAGGAATGGTCATCGAATTAATGCCCTTAATGCCCTTTGGATGGTCTGCAGTCCACATTGGATTACATCTATTTTTATCATGAGCATCCTACCCAAATCTGAGGGTCAGAAGGGAGAAAAGTAGGAGAGAGAAGCATTTAGGAGCTATGTTTTTACTTCTGAAAATCAGCCTCACTCTGATTTTTTAGAACTTAACATTACAATTATATAGTTGTTAATATTTTGAAAGCATCTTATAGTGTATTTAATATAACCCACTGCATAATGTGTTTGACATTATCTTAAATCAATTTATAACCATATGTAACAAGATTATGTGACTATCCCTTCCTGTTCCAAAGAGTATATATTTAGTGCTATAGTTTGAAGAGGCATTCTTGATATGAAAAGGTAATCATTTTTTATTAATGATTTATATTGAAAATAACATGGATTTAAATCCCTAGAATTCATAATTGAATGGTATGCTTATTTCTGTTTGGGGAAGTCTAAAATTCAGAGATCATGCAAAAAGTTACAAACTTTTTTTTTTTTGCATGGGCAGGCACCGAAAATCAAACTCGGGTCTCCGGCATGGCAGACCAGAACACTGCCTGCTGAGCCACTGTGGCCCGCCTACAAGCATTTTCAAGAAGAAAGTCATAGCAAGTTTATTACAGATTTTGAGAGGGTCAGTTCAAATACATCTAAAGAGTGGGTTGGTAGAAGATTCATAAAATACAATGCATGAGAAATGAGAAAAAGCTGTTGAAAAAATCACACTTTTTTTTATTTTAATCATAAAAATCATGAAAATTGTTCTATAAACATGAGTGAGCTAAAAAATATTACCGGAGTATTAGTTACTAGAGAAACAGAAATGAAATTTGGAGATGAGATTAATCATCTTCTCACTTTAATTTGTACTCCTGCTGTACTGTAAATTTAATAACCATCAACATGAAAAATGAAACAGATTGATAATACCATTGAGTTTTAATTAAACCACTGAAATGAAAAGGACCCAGATGGATAACTGGGAAATGTAGTTATCCTTTATGAAATGTGCTGGATTGCCTGTTTGTTCTGTGTCTTATAAATTAATGCTCTGCCAAAAATAGTACCCCATCAGAAGATTTGCTCAAATTTAATCATTTTAGTTACTAAAACAGATGGTTGCTTTAGTTTATTCAATTTAGTTTTGAAACACTTATCATTCTAAATCAGTGATAGTTTGCTTTTCTGATCTCTACCCACTGTGACTCTCCAGTTCTGTGGTTTTCTACATAAATTGATCAACAGTACTAAAGTATGTACATCTTGTTTCACTACAAGTTCATTGATCTTCTGTTTTCTTCAAAATGTTGGGTTTTGCATGCAATTTTTGCTAGGTTTTTAGGTTCTGTGAATTCATAAGTTTTTTTAAAAAATGAAATAGCATTTACATCACTCTGTTGGAAAGTTTTCATAACTCCTGAAAATAGTAACCCCTAACATCAGTTTATTTAAGGCATGAAAAAATGGGTTATTTTCTTCTCAGCTTGACATAAATTTGGAAGTGGGTACTCCTACATAGGATTCAGGAGCTAAGATGTTCAGGTGTTTCTAGAACAGTTCACAGGTGTCTACAACTTTGAACTGCTGACCCATTCTTGAGACAGAGCACGAGGTCCTTCCCTGTAGGACAACTGCAGGAGATGAAGCTGATGTAAACACATGCAAATTTGCAGTTTCTCTCACCTCCCCTCCGTCATGCCATATGATCATATGAAATTGAACTTTACCCAGCAGCAGAACTGAGCTTAAATGTTGAATTAGAGACATAACATTTTCATGACAGCTACAGAGAAATGAGACAGATGAGTTTAATCACAGAGAAATTCTGTTCGTTTCTGTCCTAGGATTAACTGTCTAGGTTATGGAAGAGGATAATTCTGGTCTGCAAGGGGCATTAAAACCAAATATTTGTTGTTGCATGCTCCTTCGACCTGACACTTTGTGGAAGATATCTCTGAAGACATGTCTGTGCTCTCAAAGTATTTATAACCTAACTAGAGATGATAGAACAAATATAAAATAATAAATGATTATAATTGACTCTACCTGGATGCTGTCAGTATTGAGGAGAGAGCTCAGTATAAACTTCATTTAAAGTAGGACAGCATTAGAGAATTTGGTTATAATGGATTATTGGCATTCATAAAGGAAAGGGTAGTTCAGGCATTGAGATTGACGTGATCAAAGGCATAGAAGAAAATGATCAGGAAATAAGTATCTGAGAAGAATGGTTCATCTTAAGGAATAATAGCAGATGAGGCTGGCTGAATAAGGCAGGGTCAAGCATTGAAGGGGCCTTAACTCTAAATGGCAGAAGTTTAATCTCTTACAACAGGCCAGACAAAACCATTAGGTTCATGAGTAATGTCATTGGAAAGGGTGGTGGAAGGAAGGTGAAGCTCAAAGTGGTGCCCAGTTAGAAAACTATAGTAGTCATCTAGGTTGGTAGATACATTTGAGGAATGAATGATGGATAAGTGACTTTAAAAGTATGTTAACTCTGGAGTGTGAGGAATCCAGGACGCCTCCACGGCCTGTGTATAGACCAGCATCTGTGTCTGCTCTGGGGCCTCCATCTGCCAAGAAAACTTGCGCCCATGAGTCCTGGCTCAAGTTGGTTCACTATAGTATTTCATTCCCCAGGGCAGAGTCATTTGTCCAGCATGGGGTATGTAACTCAGTGCAGGCCAATGAGAGTGCTTTCCCAGAGCTTTTTGTGATTGTTCTGGCTAGAAAAGGTCATGTTTTTTTTTTCCGGCTAAGGAGGCCATGAGATGTATAAGGTGTGTGATCAGCCTGACACCCTCGTTATGGTGTCAAGGCCCAGCAAGCCCGAGACAGTGAAGTCAGCACGCAGAAAGATGGGGTGACAAGAAGTGTGTGTGCAAGTGGTTGGATGGATGTGCTGTAGCCCTAGAAAATAAACCTTAATGAGCCTCATTTTACAGATGAAGAAACTGATGCTCAGAAAACCTCATAATTTGGTTAAGGTTTAATAGCTACGTATGTGTAGCCCAAGTTTGCTTCCAAATCGGCCTTTCTTCCTCGCTACTAGACTGCCTCCCAACACAGTGGTGGAGGGCTCACATTAGGTCTAAATACTAATTATATTAATTGCAATTTCCAGGACTTTGTCTTAGGATATCAGGATATAGTCTTAGCAAACACAGCCACTGTTGCTGTGCTTGATATTTGTGAGAAGATGGCATTTTGTTCTCAAAGTCTGATTCTCGCTTGTATGAAACACGGAAAACTTTCCCCCTACAAAGAGTATTGTGAAGAATTTAGATTCTAAAACTAGCCAAAAAAAATCTATGGAATTCATATTATAGTCCATCAAATATTTTATGTTAACAGTAGAAAACATAGACTAGGATATTACTAAAATCAAAAAGTAGTAAAATTGAACCAGAACTAGCTTTCAATTTACAACACAGCTAGTGTTGAGGTATATTTTATAAAACGGTTTTATTAGGCAGGAGGGAACATTTGTGGCAATTTCAGATGGCATTTTAACCACTTTTCAAATTTTTTAATGTAGACAGTATTCGTTCTGATATTTTCCAATTACATTTAATATAAAATGGTATTGGTTGTGTAATTTTTTTCAGTTACATTTGATGTAGATGTTACTGGTTCTGGTATTTTAATAAATGCATTTAATAAATGCATTTAATGTGGATAGTACTGTTTCTGGTACTTGTTTTGACTACTTGTTGTGACTTTCCTTTTTTAAGATATAGTTACAATTCCATTTTCAGCCTCTTTGGTTCTAAATTCCTAAGTCATATCAGTAGAAATAAGCTTTTGTTAGTGATGATTTACTTGAACCTGAACCCTAAACCCAATATTCCTTTTCTTTGCTCATTATAGAGATCAAAGAGAAAAATATAAATTTCTGCCTCTCTTCTTACGCTTCTTTAAAGCAATTTACTAAAAGTTAGAAGAAATATAAAATAATGAGAAAAAAGATAATTGTATGAGCAAATGCATCTTCGGTTTTTTTTTTTTTTTTTTTTTTTTAGCAAATGCATCTTAAAATAGGTTCCTTGAAGTGGAGTTACTTGAGCCTGAGCAGAAAGATATGAAACAATGAAAATACAATGTGCATTTGTAGATTAGTGGGAGAAATAAAATGGTAAGAAAGCAAGTGAGCGCAACAGTTCTCCTCCCTGGCCATTAGGGGGCGGTAATGTCTCATAGAAGCATAATGGGGTTAGGGTGTAGGCACCGTACTAGTGGTGCTGACTGTGGGTAAAAGAAGAGAAAGGTGGTAATTATCACCTTGTATTTTAGTACCTTCTCAGATAAGTTGGATTTGAAGATAAGGTCAGCTCTACTGTGATTATTACCAAGTGGCTGTCATAAAAAATTCTCAATCGCTTGAGAGACTCAAACTGGATTTTGTTATTATTGTTATAGTTTAATTATGTCAGTCTCATTTGTATAATCAATCTCTTTTCTCTGCTCCCTGTATCCCAATCCTCTGGTATTATCACAGAAATCAGGACTTTACTCTGTTTTCATTTTCTAATGCTGAATGGTATTGATCTAATTGGTAGTGAACCTAATTGAAAAATTTTAACCAATTCCAAATCTCTTCAACTGACCTAAAGTAACAGGTAAATAAGAAAACCAGCATAAAACTACAGGGATCTCCCAAATCCATAGCTGTTTAGATTGTGCTAGTAACTGAGGTTCCCTTGCTAGAAGTGTATGAATTTCCCCCTCTTTGGAGATACATCAATTCAGAAGTTCAGTCTTTAGGCAGCCTTTCTCTACAAGCCCTGTTCACACAAAAAAGGCATTAGTCTAATTAAATTAGGGGCTATTAAATCTGCAAATTAGCATATAAAGTTAGAAAAATCAATATCTTATTAGGTGAAACCTTTTATCTAATTCCTCTTGCATTTTTTTTCCAGAAACTTTTCGTAGTAAGTGACATAAAAATCAATTTAAAGCTTTCCAAAAATTGGTGATCAATAATTGTTTTCTAGTCACGGAGAAATTCATTAACTTCTGTACTTATTGCATTGCCACATATTCTTATTGAGCTCTCTTCTAATCACCACATTATTCTTGGCTGAAAACACATTAGCTATAAAAATTCATGAAATGAGAAACATAACATTATAAAGACTTTGTTTAGATATAGGAGTTAATGGATTGTGCAGAACAGTGGAACACTCGCTCATTTCCAGTAAAAATAAATTTATGTCTTCCATTGTTTTACACTTAAATGTGGATAACCCCACTACTTTACCATTGCATAAACAAATTATTGCCAAATGAATTTGTAGACCCGCAGAATTTTTATTGGTCTGGCAATATGTAGGAAACTCAGTACCTTCTGTAGATGAAGATAGTCAGTCATCAGATATGTACAGGGGACAATTAATTTTTTATAAAAAGATATTACTGGCCAATTTTAACTCTAGAAAATAAATGGAGAAGTAGTTCAGCCCATAATTTCCCTGTTACCTTGGGTGTATTGCAAATTTTAATCATTTTAACAGATCTCAATATTTCTAGCAGTACATTCTGTAAAAATGCTCAATCATTTATATTCAAATTATATGTTCAGATTTCCTTTTATTTCCTAAATCACATAAGATTTCAGCAAGTGAATAGACAAATGAACATTAACTTATAATTCATTATTTTGTTGAGTACTGAAGAAAGTTTTAACACTAAGAAGACATGTGAAAGATGTTTACCACCGTTCCAAGATGAAACAGTAGTATTTATGAGGAATATGATCATGAAGATAAGTTCATGGATCGAAAGGCAACAGAGGTTCATATTCAGACCAAAAAGCATCCAATGACTTTTAAAATTGATTCAGATATAAACTGACTACAGTCTAACTTCAGTAAATACTTAAGTAGCGGTCTGCTTTTTCTCTTTTTTGAACCTTTCTCAGTAGGCTTTGGAGTCAGGAAGACCTGTCTGAGCATTGATTCCTGGGGGTGAGGAAAACGACTACATTTTTCTGAGCTTCTGCTTTTACATCTACTCAATGGGGGTCATTAAACCTGTATCAGAGTAGTATGGTGAGAATTCAATAAAGAGAGTCTATAGAAAGTGTTTAGCACAAAGCTCATACCAGCATAGTTGACCTGTTATTATTGAGTCATTTTTGTTCTTTATAATATAGACAATAAAACTGGATAGAATATATCCCAGGATCCAATCAATGGCTAGTTACCTTAAGTCATTTCTATATCAACAGAATGGGTGGGCCTGGGTCAAATACTTTTAATTTGACAAAAATTTGGTGGCCCAAAAGACAACAGTATATTGAGATGTAGATGCATTGAGAGCCCAGTTTCATTTCTCTAATATAAGGATATCAATGTGGCTAGTAAGATTTATTCCCCAAGGCCATGGCAACCGCTAACCAAGCCCATCATGCGTTGGAGGTAGATAATAACCTGGGGGAAGAGAGGGAAGTTTACGACTGTGAAAATAGCTAGAAAGAAAGAGTAAAGGAACAATGAGAACCACATAATGTATTTTATTTCAGAGTAATTATATAAATGCTAATTTTGAAGACACATAATGACAATGATAGTTAAGGCCCTATTCCCTCCCCTCTTTTAAACAGCTTTGTTGAGACAGAATTCACGTACCATCAACTTCACCCATTTAAAATGTGCAACTCAGTGGATTTTCATAAATTTATATGGTTGTACAACCATGCTCTCATTTTAGAACATTTTCATCTCCCCAGAAAGAAACCCTTTACCTGTTAGCTGTCACTTTTCATTCCTGACCCACACCCTTAACTCTAGGCAAACACTAAGATACTTTCTATTTCTCCCTTACTTTTGAGTCTTTCTCCAGCATTTCCTCTGATTAGAATTTCTACTCCAGCTACTCTGGCTTACTCAAGTGCTCTAGTACACGCTTTTACTTTGCCATCTCTGTCTTTTTGTCATATCATTTGCCTCCCTCATCCCCTACTTGCTAACTCTTTTCCCTTCTGTTCTACTATCCAGACCCAATCTGTTCCATCTCAAATATCATCTCCTCTGTAAAACCTTTGCTGACGTCTCAGAATGAATCGCTATGTGTCTTCTGTGAACTCAGCAAGCATTTGCCAAGCATATCCTACCCTGTCTTGTGTCAAATCTTCTGTTCGTTTAAACTTAAATCTTATTTAATTGATGGAGTTATTTTCCCAAATTAATTGCAAGATGACCTCCATGGATCTTACAGAATATCTAATGGTGCCTTGTAAAGAGTTCATATTCAATCAGTGTTTGTTCATTTTAACCTTAAATCACAAATTAATTTTAAATATATTTCCACTCCCTCATCTGCTTGACACAGTCACCCAAATTAGACTAAAAGTCATCTTCGCTTTCTCATAATGCAGGAGGTCTGTTGCTCAGATGTGAGGTTGGATATTTCTCATCCAGTATGAACTACGCCTTTACTTTTGGCTGAGTAGATCTTTCATTGAACTGTTAAATATTCAGTAGAGCTGTTGGCTGATGTAATAATTGAGTGAGGAAAACACTTGCCATAGTTGAGCGTCTTAGGTAGGTGCTCCCCACATCAGCAGGGCTTGTCCTATGATAACTACACCTCTGTCCCATTTTTATACAGGTCGAATTAGGATAAAGTAAAAATAAAAGAGTACACTGAGAGGTGAAAGGAGTCCAGGAAAGAGTAGATGGTGCAGGAAGAGGGTGGGAAATGCAGCCAAATTTGACTTGGGTTGTGCTTTGGGATCAGCACTGTTACCAGTGCTAAAGCGGATGCTGATGAGTATTCTGTAGATGACACCTGGAGAAACAGCGCTCAGTGGTAATGAAATAGCAATCCTTCCTACCAGCCGAAGGTGAGATTTTTGAGGGGAGTCAGTATGTAAAGAAGGAAGATAAATGTGAGTCAGTGAACAAGCCAGGAGGAGGAGTAAGGGAGGAACAGAATACAGAATCAAGAGACTAAAGAGCCAGAGATAAATGGCATAATTTCATTTAAAATTTATCCTGCAGTGGAGAAAGGCAATCAGAGGTTATTTTTCTTCTTTTAAAACACCGAAACTGTGACACTGACTCCTTGCCATTCCTTCCCAAACATAATATTTTTATTTATTTCCCTATGTATATTTTTCCCCTAACATGTTTGGTTATATGCAGATACTTGTAGAACATAGCATCTAAAAAAATAATGCTCTTTTCCTTTAGTTTGAGTCAAAGATGATTTAATGTTCTCAGTGTTAGTTGGAATGGAGATTAAACTTTGTATTGAAATACATTTTCCTCTTTTTTATACCACAGTGAATCACTGGGTTTATGTATATTGGATGCTGCAATATGTGGATAGGGATTTGAAAAGAGAAATAAGATGAGGACCAAGTAGATGAGGTCCCCATTGTGTCTATGTCTGTAACAGAATAATTTGATGAATAAACCAAGCTGGCTCTGTGTGGCATCTCAGCGGCATCTTCTAAAACAGAATATTTGTTTTCATGTACTCTCTAATCACTAGAGACTTAATTTGGGTGGAGGGATATAATGCATCCGCACTGCTATAGAAATCAACACTCATCTTTGTGACTTTCAAATAGCAATGGACAGGATCTTTTTTTTTATTTTATTTTTTATTTTTTTTTATGAATGGGATCTTCTATCACCCCTTAGATAGCTGTGGAGTCCCTATTAGACAACCAACCCATCTGGCCATGCAAGACCAAATTCCATGGCATCTTTCTTAAATATCTTCCTGTCAAGCAGGTTTCACTAAAAACACATTGCCTGTCCTTGGCTGCATCATTTGTCTGATAATCTGAGCTGGCATTCCTGTAGCTGGCCTTGACTTGGTTTCCTCACCCATCCACCAAATCCAGTTAATCGCCATGTTCTTTTGAAAATTGCTTCAATTTACCTTTGTGTTCCTATTGTCATCACCCTAGCAGCAGCCTCCAAATTGGTGTCCATACTTTTCCAGTCAGTTCTGAGTTGGAGAATATTGGATTAATCTTCCCCAAGTACAGATGCTAACATGTCATCATGCTACTGGAATTTTAATTTTTTTCCCCCACCAATACTCAATAATTCCATTCACTTCCACCTGGTATACTGAACTTTCCAATTTTATCATTTATGTGCTGTGGTTTTCCAATATAGTTTCTGCCAGGTTGCATCTTTCTGTTTGCCATGAATATGATGTACACATTTGCAGTCATGAGTTATTCCTCAAACTTCTGTTCATCCCTGTCCTTTCATGGAGCCTTCTTTTCTCTCTGACCTACGGCAATGACCTCTGTCTTTTATGAACTATGTCGCACTATCTGACCCTCTCTTACCCCTTAAGTGTTGCATATGTGTCTTACTTCTGCACACTTTGCTTCTTTCACTCTGTTTCACACATACAGATTATACCCTTAACTCTGTCTGTCCAGCCATACTGGGAATGTGTACCGTCTGTCACAAGGGATCTCTAGGCAAGAGAGTTTAAATGAATTAGCTGTCCTCTCTCCTCACCATCATCTTATCCTAGAAGTACCGAGTGGTGACAGAGACCATTCATTTCTGTGTATGAAAGACAACTCATTTTAATATAGATATCTACTCTATTAGCTAGGAAATCCTTCCTTCTGTATAATAAATAGTGTCTGTAAAAATAAATCCGAAATAAATTTTTTGATACATCTGATTATTGGTAACGTGTGTAACTAAAAAAAGTCTATTTTCTAACCAGAGAAAGTATTTGAAGGTTTGTTTCTTTCTATTTATTGTTGTGTTTTCAACTACTAGCACATAGAGAGCCAAAAAGGAGAGGTGGGAGATGGTATAGAAATGATAGGCAGTCAGAAATACTTGGGTAAATAAGATGGAGAATTATTGAGATTTGTTTTTCCTTCTCATAGTATGTAATATCTGACATAATACATCTTTTGCTTTTGTTCACCATTTTTTCCTTCCTGAAGCACACAGGTAAGGGGATAACATTTCAGATAATTTTCCAAATTTGTCAGAATGCTTTCATAAACATTGTTGCCTTCTATAAGAAAGAAAAATGTATCAAATGCCAGTCAGGGTTGAGCATTCATGTAAGCTGCTTTGCTATGAATGTGGTTTCCTGGAGGACAGACAGCTAAAATCTCAGGATTTGTGATAATAGCCCATCCTGACCAGGGATCATCAATTTGTAGAGAATTTTGGCCTATCTTTCTCTTCCTTCTGTTTCTCTTGCTTTTGATCATTTCTCTGAGAAGAAACTCTTCTACTAGTGGGGAGGCAAGGGTGCATAGAGGGAACATCTACTTTCCTTGTTGATTTTAAGATGCTTATAAGATAGTTCTCAGATTGAAGTATTAATTTCTATAGACCAAGAAGGGTTTCTATAGTCATTTTTGCATGTTTCTATCTCTGCATTTAATGGTGGAAACATCTTTCTCTGGGCTCTGGATTTTGACACATCCCAGTTTAGATCATTGCCAAGTATATCTTTCTCTCCCTTGCTCCAACCTATTGTGAGGAGCATTCACATTTATAATTGTTATATCTTCTTGCTGATTTGAACCTTTTATCAATATATAATATCCTTCTTTATTTCTTGCAGTTTTTTTAACATAAAGTCTATTTTGTCTGGTAATAATATAGATATTCCAACTCCCTTGATTATTGTTTGCAAGGAATATCTTTTACCACCCTTTGACTTTCAGAATATTTGTCTTTGTACCTAAATTGAGTCTCTTATAGACAGCAAATGCATTTCTATCCAATCTGCCAATCTCTGCCTTTTATAAGCGTGTTTAATCCATTGATATTTGAATAATTAAGAAGGACTAATTTATTTCTACCATTTACTTGCTTTCTTTTCTGTATGTCCTGTATGTTTTTTGTTCCTCAATTATTCCATTACTGTGTTTTTTGTATGTAGTTGCTTTTGTTGTAGTGTACCCTTTTAATTCCTTCCTTTTTTTCCTTTTCTTTATAATTTTTAGTTATTGTCTTAGGAATGACCTTTGTCATTACAGTCAACATCTTAGACTAATAACAACCTAGCTCCACTGCTGCCGACATTTCCAGTGGTTTACAAACTCTCTTTTCCTATATTTCTTTGTCCCTCCCTCTTTATATTGTTATTGTCTCGAATTATATCTTCGTATGTTTCATGCCCATCAGCATAGATTTTAAATTTTATTTTACACATTTTTTGCCTATTAAGTCATAAAAGGAGGAAAAAAGTAGTTACAAATCAAAAGCACAATAATACAATATTTTATATTTACCTGTGTATTTACCTTTACCAGTATTCTTTATTTCTTCATATGGGTTTGATTTACTGTCTAATATCTTTTTATTTTAGCCTGAAGGACTTACTTTAACAGTTCTTATTGGGCAGGTATTCTAGTAATGAATTTTTCTCAGCTTTTGCTTCTCTGTAAGTGTCTTGATTCCTCCCTCTTTTTTTTTTTTTTTGCATGGGCAGGCACCAGAAATTGAACCCAGGTTTCCAGCATGGCAGGTGAGAATTCTACCTGCTGATCCACTGTTGTACTACTCCCTCCCTCTTTTTTTGAAAGATACTTTTGCTAGATATAGAATTATTGATTAACAGTTTTATTTGTAAGTACTTTAAATATGCCAGCATACTATCTTTTGGTCTCCGTGGGTTTTGATGAGAAAAACCACGATTAATCTTATTGTGGATTCTAAATATGTGACAAGATGCTTCTTTCTTGGTGTTTTCAAAATCTTCTCTTCAAGTTTGACAACTTCACTATAATGTGCTTTGGTGCAGAATGCTTAGTATCTGCCTACTTGGAATTTATTGAGCTTCCTGAATGTGTATATTCATGTCTTTCATCAGATTTGGGAAGTTTTCAGCCATTATTTCTTCAAATAGTTTTTCTGCCACTTTCTCTCTCTGGGATTCCAGTGATGAATATGCTGGTAAGACTGAGGGTGTCCCACAGGTCCCTCAGGCTTTGCCCATTTTTCTTCTTTATTTTTTCTTTCTGTGCCTTATATAGGGTAATTTGAATCATCTTGTCTTCAAGCTCACCGATTCTTTCTTTTGCCTCTGCAGATCAGCTATTGAATCCCAGATTTTTTTCATTTCAGTTACTATTTTATAAAATGTGTTTGTTTCCTTTTTATTATTTCTATCTCTTTATTTGTTAAGACAATATTTTCCTAATTTCTTTTAGTTCTTTGTATGTGGGGTTCTTTTTAGCTCACTGAACATATTTAAGACAGTTGATTTAAAGTTTGACTATTAGTTCCAAGTATGAGTACCCTTTAAGGATGGTTTCTGGCAAATTATTTTTTCCTGTGAATGGGTCATACTTTTCTGTTTTTGTTGTGTGTGTTTATAATTTGTTGTTGGGAATTGAATATCTGAATATTATGTTGTTATACATCTGGAAATCTAGTCCTCTCACTCCTGTGAGATTGCCAGATTTTCTTGTTTTTATTGTTGTTGTAAAGGGCTAGAGCCATCGGTTTGATTTTTCTAGACATTTTTACTTCCATAGTGGAATGGAAAGGAAGAAGAAAAGAAAAGAAAAGAAAACAGGTACCACCTCTTTAGGACCCCTCAGCCACTTTTGGTTGGGGTGGGGAGAGGGGTTGGAACAATTGCTGTCTTCAGAGCCATGCCCCTGATGATCTTAAGTAGCTGATCAAAAACAGTGATGAGCAGACCACCCACCCCGATTTTGGAGAACTATGTCCGATAGCCTACCCTGATGCCTGTAAATGGTACCAGCAGCCCCGGCTACAGTCCCACGTCTGTTTGCCATGCAGCTGTGAGTAGAGGATGGTAGCCACTGCACCATCTTCCTCAGATGCTGCAAAGTATTTCTCTTGACTTCTGAGTTTCACAATAGCTGTTACAGACAGTTCCAGCCAATTCAGTAGTTATTTCAGTGGAGGGACTGTTTGGAGCTTTCTGCTCCTTCATCTTCTCACAATCCATCTCCCTCCCAATCTATTTTTTAAGACTATGTGTGTGTAAATACAGACGTACATATACATATATATACACATATACATATATACATCTATGCATATGCATATTTATAAAACAAAAGAAAGCAATTATAATTAAATAATAAAACAGGCTGTATTGAGGAACAACTAAAATTAATTAAGCACTTATTATATGTCATGTACAGTCCTAAGAGCTTTATGATCACATTTCTCATTTAAGTCTCACAGCAGTTCTAAAATATAGGCAACATGTGGGCCACTTTTATGTGAGTGATATATTCCTGATCTAATATAGTAGAAAACTCACAGAATTCAGGACCAATCCTGGAAAAGCTTGGTATTTTTGTTACCATGAAGTTCTAGTACCAATATAATTTACAATAAAGACTGCTAGTTTAGAAATTACTCAGTTTTAATTATTAGAAGTCATTTTAGATGATTCACATTATTTCCAATATTTCAAATATCATAGTACATTTTTGCACTCTCATTTACATATTTCACCTTTGTATAAATACCTGAAGCTACAGAACTGTAGTATTAATTTAACATAATTTGAGTGGATAGAAAAGAATAGGGAGAACATCCTACTGACAAAAATTTATATAGAGAATAACACTTAACAGTATGTACAATTCTTACCTGCCATTCTCTTCAATGACTAGACTAAGCCTAAGATAGGAAATTTGATTCTGCTGTCCCCTTTTTTGCTCAGTAGCATCTTGCCTCTCTGGATGGGATTCTTGTATTATAAGGTAATACGTGTCTGTTTAACATGGCCCAAAATGGGAACCACCTATTTCATTTGTGGCTCAACTGAAGATACAGAAATCTATTCTGAACATAAAGGAAAAGCTAGTTAGCTGTATCATACCTGCCAGGATCTACTCTGTCAATGTGGGGTTAGTAAGGAGGCTTTTTTTTTTTTTTTAACATGAGCAGGCACTGGGAATCGAACCCAGGTCTCTGGCATGGCAGGTGAGAACTCTGCCACTGAGCCATTGTGGCCCACCCTGTAAGGAGGCTATTAAATGAATTCTAAGTTCCTTTTTACTATATGTGATTTCTGCTTTATGCACCCATTTTAGAGCCTAATTCCTATATAAGATGCAATATCTATGGCTGCATACTGGTTGTGAGAGGGTTTTGGCTGTGGATATTTCTGAGCTATTTCCCAAACCTTATTTTTTCTCAGTTCTAATGGCAAATGGCACTGCTTGGAATGGCAAGAGTGAGCTGGAAAACCACTGTGCTGGTCATGAATGCTGAGCACCAAAGATCTCTGGAATTGCCATTGTACCTTCAGTCACCTGACACAGTCACATGTCCCTGTCCCCTTTGGAACCAAATATGTCTCTGAGACTTCTGTTCTCTGCAAAATGCAAGCCTCAGCTTGAGGGAAGCTTTAAGCACAACTGTGTAATTCTTTACTTCACTTTTATTCCTGCTTTAGCATTTGTGTGATAGACATAGAGTCACCTCAGCCTGATTCCCTAAGAATGATGCAAAGGAAATCCTCCCAGGTGAAATGCATTTAAGACCACCTAAATTTGTTGTTTTAAGCCAGTGAGATTTGGTGGTTTGTTTGTCATTGCAGCACAACCTACCTCATCCTGACTGCTACAGCTATGTTCTGCAATTGTCTGTCTTCTATGTGGCTGCTGTGGTGTTCTGTATATTTCACTACTGCTTCTTTTGAGACCTCAGCATTATGGTGAACCCCAAGGGGGTACAGGTAGCAACTATAGGCCAGGAGTTTACAACCCCAGCTTATGTTAGAATTACATGGTGAGATTGAAAAATATCATACAGGGGCAACTACCTCCAAGGCTGCTGATTTAATTGTCTGTGATAAGGCCATAACATATGCATTTTTGAAAGCTTCCCATGAGGAATTATTGCCCATAGGTACAGAATTTCTGTTTGGGTGATGAAAAAGTTTTGGTAATAGGCGGTGGTGATGAGAGCACAATATTGTAAATATAATTAATGCCACTGAATTGTGCATTATAAAACGATTAAAATGGCACAATTTATGTTATAATACTACAATAAAATTTAAGGAAAGAAGTTCCCCAGATAATATTAATATTCTACCACAGTTGAGATCCATTGGTCCAGAAATAGGTTGTTAATTTTCAGACTTTTTTCTTTACTCTCTGTCCTTGTGATCGAAATGGCTTTGAGTGGGATTCTTAATATTAAGCTCAGAGAGGGTGACTTTACCCTTGATGGTGTTTGAATTATTTAATTAATCAGTAAAAATTGCTCATGGGAGGTCTGACCCTCATCCCAACACAATTAAAAATGTTAATTAGGGTCCTAAGATTACATGCCTGGACAGATGACATTTTTTAGCAAATAGGTGGTATTCACTACAACTATTTTGCTATATCCCATTGATTTGTCCCATAATTCCATTGAGGGACACTGACAAAAGGCTCTGGTCCACAGGTGGGCATGGCATTCTCTTGATGCTGAAGAGAGGAGCAAATCCATCCCTGTTCTAGTTTGCTAGCTGCTGGAATGCAATATACCAGAAGCAGAATGGCTTTTAAAAAGGGGAATTTAATAAATTGCTAGTTTTCAGTTCTAAGGCCAAGAAAATGTCCCAATTAAAACAAGTCTATAGAAATGTCCAATCTAAGGCATTCAGGGAAAGATACCTTGGTTCAAGAAGGCCAATGAAGTTCAGGGTTTCTTTCTCAAGTGGAAAGGCACTTGGTGAACACAGTCAGGGCTTCTCTCTCAACTGGAAGGGCACATGGCAAACATGGCATCATCTGCTAGCTTTCTCTCCTGGTTTCCTGTTTCATGAAGCTCCCCGGGAGGTGTTTTCCTTCTTGATCTCCAATGGTTGCTAGCTGGTGGGCTCTCTGCTTCTCGTGGCTATGTCATTCTGCTCGCAGAATCTCTCAGAAACCTCCTTCATTCTCCAAAATATTTCCTCTTTCATAGGACTCCAGAAACTAATCAAGACCCCCTCCCCCCAAATGAGTGGAGACATGTCATCACCTAATCCAGTTTAACAAACTG